>JAIUJO010000158.1:212500-218102 GCA_023846275.1 Vanilla planifolia | reverse complement strand
GGAGAACGACAAGTAGAAGAAGAAGAACAATAGAGGAAGAAGAAGAAGAAGAAGAAGAAGAAGAACAAGAAGTTGGACAAGAAGAAAAGGAAGAAGTGGAAGAGGTAGAAGAAGAACGACAAGAAGGAGAAGAAGAAGAAGAAGAAGAAATAGAAGAAGAAGAAGAAGAAGAAGACGAGGAAGAGAAGAAGAAGAAGAAAAAGATTAAGAAGAAGAAGAAGAAGAGGAAGAAGAACAAGGAGAATAAGAAGAAGCAAAAGAAGAAGCAAAAAAGAAGAAGCACAAGGATAAGATGATGAAAAAGACAAGACAAAGAAGAAGAAGAGGAAGAATAAGAAGAAGAAGTAGAAGTGGAAGAAGAAGAAGAAGTAGCAGAAGACGAAGAAAAAGAAGAAGAAGAGAATGAAGAAGAAGAAGAAGAAGAGGAAGAATAAGAAGGAGAAGAAGAAAAAGAAGAAGAAGGCAAAGAAGAAGAAAAGATTAATAATAATAATAACAATAATAATAAGAAGAAGAAGATGAATGGGGAAGAAGAAGAAGATGACAAAGAAGAAGAAGAAGAAGTAAAAGAAGAAGATGGAGATGAAGAGGAAGAAGAAGAAGAAGAAGAACAAGTGGAAGGAGATGAAGATGGTAAAAGAAGGAGAAAAAGAAGTGCAAGGAGACGAAGAAGAAAAAGATAAGAAGAAGAAGAAGATGAAGATGAAGTAGAAGGGGAGGCAGGAGAAGAAGATGGAGAAGAAGAAGAAGAAGAAGAAGAAGCATACAATGAAGAAGAACGAGAAGAAGAAGGAGATGAAGAAGAAGAAGAAGAAGAAAAAGAAAAGAATAAGTAAAAGAAGAAGAAGAAGAAGAAGAATAAGTGAACGAAGAAGAAGAAGAATATGAGGAAGAAGAAGAAGGAGAACAACATGAAGAAGTAAAAGGCAAAGAAGAAGAAGAAGAAGAAGGGTAAGAAGAAGAAGAAGGAGAAGATGAAGAAGAAGAACAAGATGGAGAAGTAGTAGAAGAAGTAGTAGTAAAAGAAGAAGAAGAAGAAGAAGAAGAAGAAAAACAACAACAACAACAATAAAAACAACAAGAGGAAGGAGAAGAAGATCGTAAAGAAGAACAAGAAGTAGACAGAGACAAAGAAGAAAAAGGAAGAGGAGAAGAAGAAGAAGAAGAAGATGATGATGATGTTGATAAGGAATAAGAAGAAGAAGAAGAAGAAGAAGAAGATGATGAAGAAGAAGAAGTAGAAGAAGTGGAAAGAGAAGAAGATAGAGAAGAAAAAGAAGAAGAAGACGAAGAAAGAAGGAAAAGAAGAAGAAAAAGAAGAAGAAGAAGAAGAAGAATAAAGAAGAAGAATAGGAAGAAGAAGAAAATAAAGAAGAAGAAGAAGAGGAAGAAAAGAAGTGTGAACAAAGAAGAAAAATATTAAGGGGAAGAAGAAGAAGGAGAACAAGATGAAGAAGAAGAATGCAAAGAAGACCAAGAAGAGAGAAGAAGCAGAAGAAGAAGAAGAAGAGGAAGAAGTAGTAGTAGAAAGAAGATGATGACGATGATGGTGAAGAAAAGTAGGACGAGGAGAGCAAGAAGGAGAAGAAGAAGAAGGTGAAGGAAAAAGGAAAGAAGAAGAAGGATAAGAAGAAGAAGAAGAAGAGAAGAAGAAGGAAAAGAAATGGAAGAACGTAAAGGGAAGTAGAGGAACAAGAAGAAGAAGTAGAAGGAGAACCACAAGTAAAAGAAGAACAACAAGAGAAAGAAGAAGAAGAAGAAGAAGAAGATCAAGTTCGACAAGAAGAAAAGAAAGAAGAGGAAGAGAAAGATAATGAATGAGAAGAAGAAGAAGAAGAAGAAGAAGAAGAAGAAATAAAAGAAGAAGAAGAACAAGAAGAAGAAATAGAAGAAGAAGAAGAAGAAGAAATAGTGCAAGAAGAAGAAGTAGAAGAAGTGAAAGAAGGAGAACAAAGAGAAGAAGGAGAAGAAGCTTAAGAGAAGAAAAGGAAGAATGACAAGGATAAGATGAAGGAAAAAGACAAGAAAATAAGAAAGAAGAGAGAAGAGGAAGGACAAGAACGAGAAGTAAAGATAGAAGAAGAAGAAGGAGAACAAAATAAGAAATAGAAGAATAAGAAGAAGAGAAAGAGCAAGAAGAAGAAGAAGATGAAGGAGAAGAAGAGGAAGAAGAAGAACAAGGAAAAGGAAGAGAAGATGAAGAAGTAGAAGAAAAATTGAAAGAAGAAGAAGAAGAACAAGAAGAAGATGAAGAAGAAGAAGAAGAAGAAGAGAAAATACAAGAAGAAGAAGAAGAAGAAGAAGACGAAATTGAAGAATGTGGAGAAGAAGAAGAAGGCAAGAAGTAGAAAATTGAGCAGAAGAAGAAGAAGAAGTGGAAGTGATGGAGGCGAAAAAAAAGAAGAAGAAAACTAAGAAGAAGAAGAAGAGAAGAAGAAGAAGAAGTAGAAGAAGAAGAAGACGAAGAAGAAGAAGAAGAATAAGAAGAAGATTTAGAAGAAGAGAACGTTGAGGTGGAAGAAGTAGAAAGAAGAAGAAAAAGACAAAGAAAGAAGAAGAAGAAGAAGAAGAAGAAGAAGGAGAAGAATAAGAAGAAGGATAAGAAGAAGAAGAAGAAGACGAAGCAGAAGAAGAAGAAGAAGAAGAAGAAGAAGAAGAAGAAGTTGAAGTGGAAGAAGAAGAAGAAGGAGAAGAAGAATAATAATAATAATAAGTAGAGGAAGAAGAAGAAGGAGAAGGAGAAGAAGAGAAGAAGAAGAAAAGAGCAAGAAAAAAAAGAATAAAAAGAAAAAGAAGAAGAGGGAGAAATAAATGATGAAGAAGAACAAGAAGGAGAAGAAAAAAAACAAGGAGAAGAAGAAGAAGATGATGATGATGATGATGAAGTGGTAGCTGTAGTGGAAGAGAAGAAGAAGGAGGAGGAGAAGGATGAGGAGGTGGAGGAGAAGAAAGAGAAGAAAAAGAAGAAGAAGAAGAAGAAGAGGATGAAGATGAAGAAGAAGATGGAGAAGAAGAAGATGAAGAAGAAGAGGAAGAAGAAGATAGAGTACAAAAAGAACCAGAAGAAGAAGATGAAGGGGCAGAAGTTGAAGAAGAAGAAGAAGAAGAGATGGAGTAGAAGAACAAGAAGAAGAAGAAGAAGAAGAAATGATTAAAAAGAAGTAGAAGGTCAATAAGAAGAGGATGAAGAGGAGGAAGATGAAGAATTAGAAAGAAGAAAAATTGATGAAGAAAGGGAAGAAGAAGAACAACAACAACCAGAGCAAGAACAAGAAGAAGAAGAAGAAGATTAAAAAGAAGAAGAAGAAGAAGGAGGAGGAGAAGAAAATGGAGAAGGGGCAGGAGAAGAGAAGAAGAAAAAGAACAAGAAAAAGAAGAAGGGAAGAATA
This sequence comes from Vanilla planifolia, assembly GCA_023846275.1. NCBI lineage: Eukaryota > Viridiplantae > Streptophyta > Magnoliopsida > Asparagales > Orchidaceae > Vanilla > Vanilla planifolia. Next base: position 214,713 of record JAIUJO010000158.1, on the reverse strand, counting down.
ATATAATAACATTAATAACAGTAGAAGAAAGAGAAGAAGAAGAAGGAGGAGGAGGAGGAGGAGAAGAAGAAGAAGAAAAAGAAAAAAAGAAGAGGAAGAAGAATAAAAAGAAGAAGAAAGGGAAGAAGAAGTGCAAGTAGAGCAAGGAGAAAAAGAAGGAAAGGAAGAAGAAGAAGAAGAAGAAGAAGTAGGGCAAGAAAAAGAAGAAGAAGAAGAAGATGATCATGAAGAAGGAGAAGGTAATGAAGAAGAAGAAGAAGAAGAAGAAGAAGGATAAGAAGAAGAAGAATAAGAAGAAGACGAAGAAGAAGAAGAAGAAGGGGAAGAAGAAGGAGATGTAGAAGAAGAAGAAGAAGAAGAACAAGGGGAAGAAGAAGAACGAGAAGAAGAAGAAGAGGAAGAAGAAGGAAAAGAAGAAGAAGAATAAGAAGGAGATGCAAAGGAACAAGAAGAAGAAGAAGAACAAGAAGAACAAGAGGATGGGGAAGAAATTCGTAAGGAAGAAGAAGTAGAAGAAGTGGAAGGAGAAGAAGATGGAGAAGAAGTGGAAGAAGAAGAAGAAGGAGAAGAAGAAGAAGAAGGAGACGAAGAAGAAGGTAAAGAAGAAGAACAAGAAGAAGAAGAAAAGAAGAAGCAGAGGAAGAGGAAGAAGTGGAATAAGAAGAAGAAGAAGAAGAAGAAGAAGAAGAAGAAAAAGAAGAACAAGAAGAAATAGTTGAAGAAGAAGCTGATGATGATGATGATGAAGATGTTGGAGGTGGAGCAGAAGAAGAAGAAGAACAACAACAACAATGGAAAGAAGAAGAATGACAAGATGAAGAAGAGGAAGAAGAAGAACTTGAAGAAGATGTAGAGGTAGAAGAAGAAGGAGAAGGAGAAGGAGAACGTCAAGTAGAAGAAGAAGAACAATAAGAGGAAGAAGAAGAAGAAGAAGAAGAAGAAGAAGTTGGACAAGAAGAAAAGGAAGAAGAGGAAGAGGTAGAAGAAGAATGACAAGAAGAAGAAGAAGAAGAAATAGAAGAAGAAGAAGAAGAAAAAGACGAGGAAGAAGAAGAAGAAGAAGAAATAGATTAAGAAGAAGAAGAAGAAGAGGAAGAAGAATAAGGAGAATAAGGAGAAGAAGCAAAAGATGAAGAAAAAAAGAAGAAGCACAAGGATAAGATGATGGAAAAAGACAAGACAAAGGAGAAGTAGAGGAAGATAAGAAAAAGAAGTAGAAGTGAAAGAAGAAGAAGAAGTAGCAGAAGACGAAGAAAAAGAAGAAGAAGAGAAAGAAGAAAATGAAGAAGAGGAAGAAGAAGAAGGAGAAGAAGAAAAAGAAGAAGAAGGCAAAGAAGAAGAAAAGATTAATAATAATAATAATAATAATAATAATTATAATAATAAGAATGGGAAGAAGAAGAAGATGAGGAAGAAGAAGAAGAAGTAAAAGAAGAAGATGGAGATGAAGAGGAAGAGGAAGAAGAAGAAGAACAAGAGAAAGGAGATGAAGATGGTAAAGAAGGAGAAAAAGAAGTGCGAGGAGACGAAGAAGAAAAAGGATAAGAAGAAGAAGAAGATGAAGATGAAGTAGAAGGAGAGGCAGGAGAAGAAGATGGAGAAGAAGAAGAAGAAGCATACAATGAAGAAGAACGAGAAGAAGGAGAAGATGAAGAAGAAGAAGAAGAAGAAGAAAAAGTAAAAGAATAAGTAAATAAAGAAGAAGAAGAAGAAGAATAAGTGAATGAAGAAGAAGAAGATTATGAGGAAGAAGAAGAAGGAGAAAAACATGAAGAAGTAAAACGCAAAGAAGAAGAAGAAGAAGAAGGATAAGAAGAAGAAGAAGGAGAAGAAGAAGAATAAGCAAGCGAATAAGGAAAGAAGAAGAAGAACAAGACAGAGAAGCAGTAGAAGAAGTCGTAGAAGAAGAAGAAGAAGAAGAAGAAGAAGAAAAACAACAACAAAAACAAAAACACACGAGGAAGGAGAAGAAGATCGTAAAGAAGAAGAAGAAGAAGAAGTAGATAGAGACAAAGAAGAAAAAGGAGAGAAGAAGAAGAAGATGATGATGATGATGTTGATAAGGAATAAGAAGAAGAAGAAGAAGGAGATGATGAAGAAGAAGAAGTAGAAGAAGTGGAAGGAGAAGAAGATAGAGAAGAAAAAGAAGAAGGAGACGAAGAAGAAGAAGGAAAAGAAGAAGAAGAAGAAGAAGAAGAAGAAGAATAAAAAGA
>JAIUJO010000158.1:205000-207500 GCA_023846275.1 Vanilla planifolia | reverse complement strand
GAAGAAAAAGATGGAGAAGAAGTAGAAAAGAAAAGGATAAGAAAAAGAAGAATGAAAAGAAGAAGAAAAAGAGGAAGAAGAAGAAGAAGAAGAAGAGGAAGAGGAAGAAGAAGGCGAAGAAGAAGCAGAAGAAGAAGAAGAAGAAGAAGAGGTAGAAGAAGTAGAAGAAGAGGAAGAAGAAGGCAAAGGAGAATATGAAGAAGAAGTAGAAGAAGAAGAAGAAGAAGAAGAAGAAGAAAAAGAAGAAAAAGAGAAAGTAGAAGATGGAGAAGAAGGAGAAAAAAAGAAGAAGAAGAAGATGTAGAAGAGCAGAAGAAGAAGAATATGGTGTTGAAGAAAAGAAGATGAAGAACAAGAAGTGGATGTTTAGGAAGAAAAAGAAGAATTCGAAGAATAAAAAGATGAAGAAGAAGAAGAAGAACAAGTTGAGAAAATATAAAAAAAAGGAAGGAGAAGGAGAAGAAGAAGAAGAAGAAGTTGTAGTAGACGATGAGGAGGATGAAGAGGAAGAAGAAGAAGAAGAAGGTAAAGAAGAAAAAGGAGAAGTAGACGAAGAAGAAGAAGAAGAAGAAGAAGAAAAAGAGAAGGAAGAAGAAGAAGATAGAGAAGAAGTAGTATAAGAAAAAGAAGATAAAAACTAAAAGAAAAAGAAGGGGAAGAAGAAGAGGAGGAGGAAGAAGATGAAGAAGAAGAAGAAGATATTGATGAAGAAGAAGAAAAAGAAGAAGAAGAAGAAGGAGAAGGAGAAAAAGAAGAAGAAAAAAAAGAAGATGATGATGAAGAAGAAGTAGTAGAAGAAGAGATGGAGAAGAAGAAAAAGAACTACAAGAAGAAGAAGAAGAAGAAGAAGAAGATGGAGAAGAGGAAGAAGGAGAAGAAAAAGAACAAAAAAAAAGTAGTAGTAGAAGAAGAAGAAGAAGAAGGAGTAGATAAAGAAGTTGTTGATGAAGAAAAAGAAGTAGAACAAGAAGAAGAAAACGAACAAGAAGAAGAAGAGAAAGAAGAACAACAAGAAGAAGAAGAAGATAATGATGATGATGAAGAAGGAAGAGAAGAAGAAGAAGAAGAATAAGAAAAACAAGAAGAAGGAGAGGAGGAAGAAGAAGAAGAAAATGTAGTTGGATAAGAAGAATAAGAAGGAATAGATGTTGTAGAAGAAGTAGAACATGTGAAACAAGACGAATAGGAAGAAGATGTTTAAGATGATTATGATGAAGAAGAAGAAGAACAAGAAGAAGAAGAAATAGAAGAAGATTCAAGAGGTGGTGGAAAAGAACAAGTAGTAGTAGTTGAAGAAGAAGAAAAATAAGGGGAAAAAGAAGGAGAAGGGGTTGATGAAAGAGAGGTAGCAGAAGAAGAAGAATAAGATGTAGAGTAAGAAGAAGAAGAGCAAAAAGAACAAGAAGAAGAGGAAAGAGAAGAAGAAGAAGAAGTGGAAGAAGAAGAGGAAGAAGAGGAGGTAGTAGAAGAAGAAGAAGAAGAAAAAGAATTAGAAGTATGATAAGAAGAAGAAGAAGAAGAAGAAGAAGAGGAAATATAAAAAGAAGAAGAAGAAGAAAAGAAGAAGAAGTTGAAGTGGAAGGAGAAGAAAAAGAAAAAGGAGAAAAAGGAGGAGGTGGCAAAGAAGAAGGAAAAGAAGATGAAAATGGAGAAGAAGAAGAAGAGGAAGAAGAAGAAGAAGAAGAAGAAGTTGAAGAAGAAGAAAAAGATGAACAATAAGAAGAAGAAGATGAAGAAGAAGAAGAAGTGGAAGAAGAAGAGGATGAAGAATTTGTAGAAGAAGAAGGCAAAGGAGAAGAAAAAGAAGAAGATGTTGAAGAACAAGGGGAGAAGAAGCAAGAAGATAAGGTAGGAGAATGAGAAGAAGAAGAACAAGAATAAAAAGAAGGAGAAGAAGATGGAGAAGAAAAAGAAGAAGAAGAAGAAGCAGACGAAGATGAAGAATAGGAAGAAGAAGAAGAAGAAGAAGAAGAAGAAGAATAAGAACAAGAACAAGATGAGGAAGACAAAGAAGAGTAAGAAGAAGAAGAAGAAGAAGAAGAAGAAGAAGAGGGAGGAGAAGAAGAAGGAGAAGAAGAAGAAGAAGTAGAAGAAGGAGAGAAAGAAGGAGAATAAGAAGAAGAACAACAAGAAGGAGACAAAGAAGAAGAAGAAGAAGAACAAGAACAAGAAGAAATGAAAAGGAATAAGAAGAAGAAGAAAAAGAAGTAGAGCAAGAAGAAGAAGAAGAAGAAAAGGAAGACAAAAAAGAAGAAGAAGAAGATTAAGAGAAAGAAGAAGGAGAAAAATAAGAAGTAGATGAAGGCAAAGAAGAGGAGGAAGAAGAACGAGAAGAAGAAGAACAAGATAAAGAAGAAGGGGAAGAAGAAGAAGAAGAAGAAGAAGAAGGTAAAGAAGAAAAAGAAGAAGAAGATGAAGAAAATGAAGAAGAAGAACAAGTGGAAGAAGTTCGAGAAGAAGAAGAAGAATCAGAAGAAGAATAAGAAGAAAAAGAAGGAGA
>JAIUJO010000158.1:200000-202500 GCA_023846275.1 Vanilla planifolia | reverse complement strand
TAAATTGATGGAGAAGATGGAGAAGATAGAGAAAAAGAAGAAGAAAAAGTGTAGAAGAAGAAGACGAAGACGAAGAAGAAGAAGAAGAAGAAGAAGAAGAAGAAGATGAAGAAGAAAGAGATGATGAAGAAGAAGAAGACGAAGAACAAGAAAATGGGGAAAGGAGAAGAGGAAGGAGAAGGAGCAGAAGAAGTAGAATTAGAAGAAGAAGAAGAAGGAGAAGAAGAAGAAGAAAAAGAAGGGGAATAACAAGAAGAAGAAGAAGAAGAAGAGGGGAAGAAGAATAAGAAATGAAGAAAGAAGAAGTTGATGTTCAAGTAAAGAGAAGAAGAAGTAGAAGAAGAACAAGAAGAAGAAGGAAACAAAGAACACGAAGAAAAAGAAGGAGTAGTAGAAGAAGGAGGAGAAGAAGATGAAGAAGAAGTTGATGATAAAGTAGAGAAAGAAGAAGAAGAAGAAGAAGAAGAAGAGTAAAAAGAAGAAGAAGAAGAAGAAGAGTAAAAAGAAGAAGAAGAAGAAGAAGAAGAAAAGAAGAAGGTGAAGAAGAAGAAGAAAACGAAGAAGAAAAAGAAGAAGAAGAAGAAGAAGAAGATGAAGAAGAAGATGAAGAAGATGAAAAGAAGAACAAGAACAAGAAGTAAAAGAACCAGAAAAAGGGGAAGAAGAAGAATAAGAAGAAGTAGTAGTAGTAAAAGAAGAACATGAAGAAGAGGTAGAAGAAGAAGGAGAAGAAAGAGGAGGAGAAGAAGAAGAAGAAACTAAAGAAAAGGAACCAAAAGAAGAAGAAGGAAAAGAAGCAAAGAAGAAGATGAAGAAGAAGAATAAGGAGTTGGAGAAGAAAAAGAAGAGTAGGAGGAAGAAGAACGAGAAGAAGAAGAAGATCAAGAAGAAGAAGAAGAAGAAGTAATAGTAATAGTAGAAGAACTAGAAGAAGAAGAATAAGAACAAGAAGAGAAAGAAGAAGATGAACAAGATGAAGAGGAAGAAGAAGAAGAAGAAGAAATAGAAGAAAAATAAGTGGAAGAAGAAAAAACAAGAAGCAGAAGAAGACGAAGGAGAAGAAGAAGAATATGAAGAAGAAGAAGAAGAAGAAAAAGAACAAAAAGAAGAAGAAGAAGAAGAAGAAGAAGAAGAAGAAGAAGACGAAGAAGATGAAGGAGAAGATGAAGAATAAGGACACAAAGAAGAATAGCAAGAGGAGAAGAAGAAGCCGAAGAAGAAGGAAAAGTAGAAGAAGGACAAAAAGAAGAACACAGAGATGTAGAAGAAAAAGAACTAGAAGAAGAGAAAGAAGTAGAAGAAGAAAATTGTGAAAAATAAGTAGAAGAATAAGAAGGAAAAGGGGTAGTAGACGAGGAAGTAGAACAAGAAGAGGAAGAAGGAGAATAAAAATAAGAAGAAGAAGAAGAAGAAGATGTGATTGATTATGATGAAGTAGAAGAAAACAAGAAGAAGATGAAAATGTAGAAGGAGAAGTAGAAGAAGTAGCTGAAGAGAAAGAAGGAGAAAATCGTAGAAGGAGGTGGAGGAGGGGATGATGAAAGAGAGGGAGAAGAAGAAGAAGAAGAAGAAGAAGAGCAAGAAGAAGAAATAGAGGAAGAAGAAGAACAAGAATAAGAGTAAGAATAAGAATAAGAAGAAGAAAAAGATGAAGAAGTAGAAGACAATGAAAAAGAAGAAGAAGAAAAAGAAGATGAAGTAGAAGAAGAAGAAGAAGAAAAGAAGAATAAATGGAAGAAGAAAAAGAAGGAGAATGACAAGAAGAAAAAGAACAAGAGAAAGGAGAAGAAGATGGAGAAGTAGAAGAAGATGAAAGAGAGGAGCAGGAGGAGGCGAAGGAGAAGATGGAGGAGAAGAAGGAAAATCACAAGAAGGGGAGGAACAAGAAGAAGAATAAGAAGAGAAAGAAAAAGAAGTGGTAAAAGATGAAGAAGAAGAAGAAGAAGAAGAACTAGAAGAAGAAGAAGAAGACGTAGAGAAAGAAGAAGAAGAAGAAGAAGAAGAAGAGGAAGAAGAAGAAGGAGAAGAAGAAGAGGAAGGAGAAAGCAAAGCAGAAGAAGAAGAACAAGAAGAAGTAGAAGAAGAGGTGCAGGAGGAGGAAGAAGAAGTAGTAGTAGTAGAAGAAGAAAAAGAAAAAAAATAATAAGAAGAAGAAGAAGAAGAAGAAGAAGATGGAGAGGAAGGGGAAGAAGATGAAGAAGAACAAGAGGAAGGACAAGAAGATGAAGAAGAACAAGAAGAAGAAAAGAAGAAGGATGCAAAGATGAAGAAAGAGAAGAAGAACAAGAAGAAGAAGAAGCAAAAGAAGAAGAAGAAGAAGAAGAAGAAGAAAAAGGAAGAAGAAGAAGAAGAACTAGAAGAAGAGCAAGGATAATGAGATTTAGAGAAGAAGTAGAAGAAGAAGAAAAGTGGGAGGTGAAAAGGAAGAAGAAGAAGAAGAAGGGGAAGAAGTAGAAGAAGAATAAAAACAACAAGAAGAAGAAGATGAAGAAAAAGAAGA
>JAIUJO010000158.1:62500-192500 GCA_023846275.1 Vanilla planifolia | reverse complement strand
AGAAGATGAAGGAAGAATAAGAAGAAAAAGAAGAAGAAAGAAGAAGAAGAAGCTTAAGAAGAAGAAGAAGACGAAGGACAAGAAGAAGAAGAAGATTAAGAAGAAGAATATTAAGAAGAAGAAAATTACAAAGAAGAAGAAGAAAATGAAGTAAAAGAAAAAGAAGAAGAAGAGGAAGAGGAAAAAGAAGAAGAAGAAGAAGAAGAAGAAGAAGAAATGGAAGAAGAAGAGGAAGTGGAGCAAGGAGAAAAAGTAGGAGAAGAAGAAGAAGAAGAAGCAGAAAAGGAAAAATATTAAGATGAAGAAGAAAAATAAGAAGATTAAGAAGTAGAAGTAAAAGAAGAGGAAGAAGAAGAATAAGAAGAAGGAGGAGGAGGAGTAGATGAAGAAGTTGATGAAGATGAGGAAGAAGAAGAAAAAGGAGTAGAAGAAAATAAAATGATGAAAAAGAAGAAGAAGATAAACAAGTTGGAGTAGTAGTAGAAGAACAAGTAAAAGCAGGAGGCAAAAAAGAACAACTAGAAGAAGAAGAATAGGAAAGGAAGAAGATGGAGGAGGAGAACAAGAAGAACAAACTCAGGAAAAGGAACAGGAAGTAGAAGAAGGAGAAGAAGTGGAACAAGAAGAAGAAGAAGAAGGAGAAGTTCGAGAAGAAGAGGACGAACAAGAAGAAAAGGATGAAGAAGCAGAAGTGGAAGAAGAAGAAGAAGAACAACAACAACAAGAAGAAGAAGGAGAAGATGAAGAAAACAAAGAAGAGAAGAAGATGAAGGAAGAAGAGAAGAAGAAGATGGAGAAGAAGAACAAGATGATGATGATAACGAAGAAGAAGAAGAAAAAGAAGAAAAACTAGAAGAAGCGAAAGAAGACGAAGAAGAAGAAAAAAAAGAAGAAAGAGAAGCGAAAGAAGAAAAAGAAGAAGCGGTAGTAGTACAAGAGAAGGAAAAAGAAAAAGGAGGAGGAGGGGATGAGGAAAGAGAGGGAGAAGAAGAAGAAGAAGAAGAAGAAGAAGAAGAAGAACAAGAAGAAGAAGCAGAGGAAGATTAAGAAGAAGACAAAGAAGAATAAGAATTAGACAAAAGAGAAGAAGAAGAAAAAGAAGATGATGAAGAAAGAGAAGAATAAGAAAATGAAGAAGAAGAAACATAAGAAGATGAAGAAGAAGAAAAAGGAGAAGGAGAAGAGGAAGGAGAAGGACAAGAAGAAGAACAACAAAAAGTAGAAGAAAAAAGAAGGAAAAGAAGAAGAAAAAGAATAATAATTAAAGGAAGAAGAAGAAGAAGAAGTGGAAGAAGAAGAGGAAGAGGAAGGACAAGAAGATGGAAAGGAGAAGCAAAAAGAAGAAGAACAAGGAGGAGGCAAAGAAGAAGAAGGCAAATTACAGGAAAAGTGAGAAGGAGATGAGGAAGAACAAGAAGAACAAGAAGAAGAACAAGAAGAAGAAGAAAAAGAAGAAGAAGAGAGAGAAGACGAAAAGAAGAAGAAGAAGAGGAAGAAGAAAGAAGGAGAAGAAGAAAAAGAAGAAGGCAAAGAAGAAGAAGAAGAAGAAGAAGAAGAAAAAGAAGAAGGAGAATAAGAAGTTGAAGAAAAAGAAGAAAAAGGTAAAGAAGAAGATGGAGATGGAAGGTAAGAAGAAGAAGAAGAAGAATAGGAGGAAGGAGAAGAAGATGCTAAAGAAGAAGTAGAAGGAGTTGAAGAAGAAAAAAGAGAAGAAGAAGAAGAAGTAGTAGTAGAAGAAGAAGAAGAAGAAGAAGAATGAGAAGAAGAAGTAGAACAAGTAGAAGAAGAGGAAGGAGAAGAAGATGAATGGAATGGAGTAGAAGAAGAAGTAGAAGAAGAAGAAGAAGATGAAGATGAAGAAGAAAAATGAGAAGAAGAAGAAGAAGAAGAAGAAGAATTAAAAGAAGAAGAAGAAGAAGAAGAAGAAGTGATAGATGAAGAAGAAGATGAAGGGTAAGAAGAAGAAGGAGAATAAGATGGCGAAGAAGATGGCAAAGAAGAAGAAGAAGAATAAGAAGAAGAAGAAGTAGAAAAGGAAAAAAGAAGAAAGAGAAGTAGAAGAAGAAGAAGAATAAGAAGAAGAAGAAGAAGGGAGAGAAGAAGAAGGAGAAGAAGCAGATGAGGAAGAAGAAGGAAAATAAGAAGAAGAAAATGAAGAAGTAGAGGAAGAAGAAGATGAAGAAGGAGAAGGAAAAGAAGAAGAAGAAGAAGAAGAAAACAAGGGAAGGAAAAAAAAGAAGAGGTAAAAGAAGAAGAAGAACTTCAACAACAAGAAGGGCAAGAAGAACTGGAGGAACAAGAGGAAAAAGAAAAAGAAGAGGAAGAACGGGAAGAAGAAGAAGAAGATGATGAAGAAAAAGTGCAAGAAGAAGAAAACGAAGAAGAAGAACAGGAAGAAGAAGAAGGTGGAGAATAAGGAGAAGAAGTGGAAGAAGAAGATAAGGAAGATGAAGAAGAAGAAGAAGAAAAAGGAGAAGTTGAAGAGGAAGGTGAAGAAGTAGAAGAATAAAAATAAGAAGAAGAACAAGCGGAAGGAGAAGCAGAATAATAATAATAAGGAACAAACAAAGTGAAGAAGAAGAAGAAGAGAAAGAAGAAGAAAAAGAAGGAGAAGAAGATTAAAAAGAGGAACACGAAGAAGAAGAGGAAGAAGAAGAACAACAACAACAACAAGAAGAAGTAGAAGAAAGGGAAGAAGAAGAGGAAGTAGAGCAAAGAGAAAAAAAAGGAAAAGAAGAAGAAGTGGAAGAAGTAGGATAAGAAAATGATGGAGAAGAAGATGAAAAAAGAGAAGAAAAGGTGGAAGGTGAAGAACAAGAAGAAGATTAAAAAGAAGAGGAGGAAGAAGAGGAAGAAGAAGGAGAAGAAGGAGGAGAAGAAGAAGAAGAAGATGATGATGAAGTAGAAGAAGAAGAAGAATAATAAGATGGAGTAGAAGAAGAAGAAGAGGAAGAAGAAGAAGAAGAAGAAGAAAAGAAGGAGAAGTAGAAGAACATGGAGAAGAAGAAGTAGTTGACGAAAACATGGAAGAAGAAGAACAAGAAGAAGAAGAAGAAGAAGGAGAAGAAGAACTAGAAGACAAAGAAGAAGTAGAAGAAGAAGAAGAAGAAGAAGATGTTGTAGTAGAAATGAAGGTTGAAGAAGGAGGAGAAGAAGAAGAATAATTGGAAGAAAAGGAAGAAGAAAAAGGAGAAGATAGAAGTAGAGAAGAAGAAGATGAAATAAAGGAAAAGGAATAACAAGAAGAAGGAGAATAAGTGGAAGAAGAAGAAGATAAAGAAGAAGAAGAAGAAGATAAAGAAGAAGAAGAAGAAGAATAAGAAGAAGAATAAGAAGAAGAAAAAGATGATGATGAAGAAGAAGGAGAATTTTGAGAATTAGAGGAAGAAGAAGAGGAAGGAGAAAAAGAAGAACAACAACAAGAAGACAAACAACAAGAAGAAGGAGAGGTAAAAGAACAAGAAGAACAAGAAGAAGAAGAAGAAGAAGAAAAAGTGAAGAAGAAGATTAAGAAGAAGAAGAAAATGATGATGATAATAAAGAAGAAGAAGAAGAACAAGAAGAACTAGTAGTGGAACAAGATGAAGAAGAAGAAGAATAAAAATAGACGAAGTTGCTGATGATGACGATGATGATAGAGAAGAAGAACAACAAAAAGAAGAACAAGGAGAAGGAGACGAAGAAGAAGAAGAAGGAGCAGGAGGAGGGGATAAGGAAAGAAAGCGAGAAGAAGAAGAAAAAGAAGAAGAAGAACAAGAAGTAGAGTAAGAAGAAGAATGAGAACAAGAAAAAGAAGAAGAGGAAAGAGAAGAAGAAGAAGAAGAAGAAGTAGAAAACTAGAAAAAAGAAGAAGAAGAAGAAGAAGAAGAACAATAAGAAGAGTAAGAAGTAGGAGAGGAAAAAGAAGAAGAAAAAGGAGGAGGAGGAGGAGGAGGAGGGCAAGAAGAAGAAGAAGAAGAAGAAGAAGATGATGATGATGATGATGAGGAAGAAGAAGAAGTAGAACAAAATGAAGGACAAGAAGAAGAAGAAGATGAAGTGAAAGGACAGGAGGAAGAAGAAGAAGGACAAGATGAAATAGAAGAAGGCACAGAAGAAGAAGAAGAAGTATAAGAAGAAGAAGAAGATGAAGAAGAAGAAGTAGAGGAAGAAGACGAAGAACGAGAAGAAGAAGAAGATGAGGAAGAATAAGAAAAAGAACAAGAGGAAGGAGAAGAAGATGATAAAGAATAAGAAAATGTAGTTGAAAGAGGCGAAGAAGAAAAGAAGAAGAAGAAGAAGAAGAAGAAGAAGAAGAAGTAGAAGGAGAGGAAGGAGAGAAGATGGAGATGAACAAGGCTAAAAACAAACAGACAAAGAAGAGGAAGGTGAAGAAGAAGAAAAAGAAGAAGAGGAGGAAGAAGAAAAAGAAGAAGAAGAGGATGAAGAAGAACAAGAAGAACAAGAACAAGAAGAATAAGAAGTGGCCAATGAAAGAGAAGATTAAGAAGAAGAAGAAGAAGGAGAACAACATGTAGAAGGAGAAGGTAAAGAAGAAGAAGAAGAAGAAGAAGAAGAAGGAGAAGGATAAGAAGAAGAAGAATAAGAAGAAGACGAAGAAGAAGAAGAAGAAGGGGAAGAAGAAGGAGTTGAAGAAGAAGAAGAAGAACAAGGGGAAGAAGAAGAAGGAGAAGAAGAAGAAGAGGAAGAAGAAGGAAAAGAAGAAGAATAATAAGAAGGAGATGCAAAGGAAGAAGAAGAAGAAGAAGAAGAAGAAGAAGAACAAGAGGATGGGGAAGAAGTTCGTAAGGAAGAAGAAGTAGAAGAAGTGGAAGGAGAAGAAAATGGAGAAGAAGTAGAAGAATAAGAAGAAGGAGAAGAAGAAGAAGAAGGAGACGAAGAAGAAGAAGGAAAAGAAGAAGAAGAAGAAGAAGAAGAAGAAGAAAAAGAAGAAGCAGAGGAAGAGGAAGAAGAGGAATAAGAAGAAGAAGAAGAAGAAGAAGAAGAAGAAGAAGAAAAAGAAGAAGAAGAAGAAGAAGAAGAAGAAGAAGAAAAAGAAGAAGAAGAAGAAATAGTTTAAGAAGAAGATGATGATGATGATGATGATGATGTTGGAGGTTGAGAAGGAGAAGAAGAAGAACAACAACAACAACAATGGAAAGAAGAAGAATGATAAGACGAAGAAGAGGAAGAAGAAGGAAAAGAAGAAGAAGAACTTGAAGAAGATGTAGAGGTAGAAGAAGAAGGAGAAGGAGAAGGAGAACGACAAGTAGAAGAAGAAGAACAATAAGAGGAAGAAGAAGAAGAAGAAGAAGAAAAAGAAGAAAAAGTTGGACAAGAAGAAAAGGAAGAAGAGGAAGAGGTAGAAGAAGAACGATAAGAAGAAGAAGAAGAAGAAGAAGAAATAGAAGAAGAAGAAGAAGAAGAAGAAGACGAGGAAGAAGAAGAAGAAAAAGAAGAAGAAAAAGATTAAGAAGAAGAAGGAGAAGAGGAAGAAGAACAAGGAGAATAAGGAGAAGAAGCAAAAGAAGAAGAAAAAAAGAAGAAGCACAAGGATAAGATGATGGAAAAAGACAAGACAAAGAAAAAGAAGAGGAAGAAAAAGAAGAAGAAGTAGAAGTGGAAGAAGAAGAAGAAGTAGCAGAAGACGAAGAAAAAGAAGAAGAGAATGAAGAAGAAGAAGAAGAGGAAGAAGAAGAAGGAGAAGAAGAAAAAGAAGAAGAAGGCAAAGAAGAAGAAAAGATTAATAATAATAATAATAATAATAAGAAGAAGAAGAAGAATGGGAAGAAGAAGAAGAAGAAGAAGAAGAAGTAAAAGAAGAAGATGGAGATGAAGGGGAAGAAGAAGAAGAAGAAGAACAAGAGGAAGGAGATGAAGATGGTAAAGAAGGATAAAAAGAAGTGCAAGGAGACAAAGAAGAAAAACGATAAGAAGAAGAAGAAGATGAAGATGAAGTAGAAGGAGAGGCAGGAGAAGAAGATGGAGAAGAGGAAGAAGAAGAAGAAGCATACAATGAAGAAGAACGAGAAGAAGGAGATGAAGAAGAAGAAGAAGAAGAAGAAAAAGTAAAAGAATAAGTAAAAGAAGAAGAAGAAGAAGAAGAATAAGTGAACGAAAAAGAAGAAGAATATGAGGAAGAAGAAGAAGGAGAACAACATCAAGAAGTAAAAGGCAAAGAAGAAGAAGAAGAAGAAGAAGAAGAAGAAGAAGAAGAAGGATAAGAAGAAGAAGAAGGAGAAGATGAAGAAGAAGCAAGAGAATAAGGAAAAGAAGAAGAAGAACAAGACGGAGAAGTAGTAGAATAAGTAGTAGTAAAAGAAGAAGAAGAAGAAGAAAAACAACAACAACAACAAAAACAACAAGAGGAAGGAGAAGAAGAAGAAGTAGATAGAGACAAAGAAGAAAAAGGAAGAGGAGAAGAAGAAGAAGAAGATGATGATGATGTTGATAAGGAATAAGAAGAAGAAGAAGAAGAAGAAGATGAAGAAGAAGAAGTAGAAGAAGTGGAAAGAGAAGAAGATAGAGAAGAAAAAAAAGAAGGAGACGAAGAAGAAGAAGCAAAAGAAGAAGAAAAAGAAGAAGAAGAAGAAAATAAAGAAGAAGAAGAAGAGGAAGAAAAGAAGAAGTGATCAAAGAAGAAAAATATTAAGGGGAAGAAGAAGAAGGAGAACAAGATGAAGAAGAAGAACGCAAAGAAGACGAAGAAGAAGAAGAAGAAGAAGCAGAAGAGGAAGAGGAAGAAGTAGTAGTAGAAGAAGAAGAAGATGACGATGATGGTGAAGAAAAGTAGGATGAGGAGAGCAAGAAGGAGAAGAAGAAGATGGTGAAGGAAAAAGGAAAGAAGAAGAAGGATAAGAAGAAGAAGAAGAAGAGGAAGAAGAAGGAAAAGAAATGGAAGAACGTGAAGGGGAAGTAGAGGAAGAAGAAGAAGAAGGAGAAGGAGAACCACAAGTAAAAGAAAAACAACAAGAGAAAGAAGAAGAAGAAGATGAAGTTCGACAAGAAGAAAAGAAAGAAGAGGAAGAGGAAGATAATGAATGAGAAGAAGAAGAAGAAGAAGAAGAAATAAAAGAAGAAGAAGAACAAGAAGAAGAAATAGAAGAAGAAGAAGAAGAAGAAGAAGAAGAATTAGTACAGGAAGAAGAAGAAGTAGAAGAAGTGAAAGAAGGAGAACAAAGAGAAGAAGGAGAAGAAGCTGAAGGAGAAGAAAAGGAAGAAGAAGGACAAGGATAAGATGAAGGAAAAAGACAAGAAAATGAAGAAGAAGAAGAGGAAGAGGAAGCACAAGAACGAGAAGTAGAAGTAGAAGAAGAAGAAGGAGAACAAAATAAGAAATAGAAGAATAAGAAGAAGAGAAAGAGCAAGAAGAAGAAGATGATGAAGGAGAAGAAGAGGAAGAAGAAGAACAAGGAAAAGGAAGAGAAGATGAAGAAGTAGAAGAAAAATTGAAAGAAGAAGAAGAAGAAGAACAAGAAGAAGTTACAGAAGAAGAAGAAGAAGAAGAGAAAATACAAGAAGAAGAAGAAGAAGACGAAATGGAAGAATGTGGAGAAGAAGAAGAAGAAGGGAAGAAGGACAAAATTGAGCAGAAGAAGAAGAAGAAGTGGAAGTGATGGAGGCGAAAAACAAGAAGAAGAAGAAAACCAAGAAGAAGAAGAAGAATAAGAAGAAGATTTAGAAGAAGAGAAAGTTGAGGTGGGAGAAGTAGAAGAAGAAGAAAAAGACAAAGAAAAGAAGAAGAAGAAGAAGAAGAAGAAGGAGAAGAACAAGAAGAAGGATAAGAAGAAGAAGAAGAAGACGAAGCAGAAGAAGAAGTGGTTGAAGTGGAAGAAGAAGAAGAAGGAGAAGAAGAAGAATAATAATAATAAGTAAAGGAAGAAGAAGAAGGAGAAGGAGAAGAAGAAGAATAAGAAGAAGAAGAAAAGAGCAAGAAAAAAAAAATAATAAAAAGAAAAAGAAGAAGAGGGAGAAATAAATGATGAAGAAGAAGAAGAAGGAAAAGAAAAAAAACAAGGCGAAGAAGAAGATGATGATGATGATGATGATAAAGTGGTAGCTGTAGTGGAAGAGAAGAAGAAGAAGAAGGAGGAGGAGGATGAGGAGGTGGAGGAGAAGAAAGAGAAGAAAAAGAGGAAGAAGAAGAAGAAGAAGAGGATGAAGATGAAGAAGAAGATGGAGAAGAAGAAGATGAAGAAGAAGAAGAAGAAGATGGAGTACAAAAAGAACTAGAAGAAGAAGATGATGAAGGGGAAGAGGTAGAAGAAGAAGAAGAAGAAGATGGAGTAGAAGAAGAAGAAGAAGAAGAAGAAGAAGAAATGATTAAAAAGAAGTAGAAGTTCAATAAGAAGAGGACGAAGAGGAGGAAGATGAAGAATTAGAAGAAGAAAAATTGATGAAGAAAGAGAAGAAGAAGAACAACTACAAGAAGAGGAAGAACAAGAAGAAGAAGAAGAAGATTAAAAAGAAGAAGAAGAAGAATTAGAAGAAAATCGAGAAGGGCAGGGAGAAGGAGAAGAAGAAAAAGAACAAGAAAAAGAAGAAGGGAAGGAATAATAATAATAACATTAATAATAGTAGAAGAAAGAGAAGAAGAAGAAGAAGAAAAAGAAGGAGGAGGAGAAGAAGAAGATGATCATGAAGAAGGAGAAGGTAATGAAGAAGAAGAAGAAGAAGAAGAAGGATAAGAAGAAGAAGAATAAGAAGAAGACGAAGAAGAAGAAGAAGGGGAAGAAGAAGGAGATGTAGAAGAAGAAGAAGAAGAAGAAGAACAAGGGGAAGAAAAAGAAGGAGAAGAAGAAGCAGAGGAAGAAGAAGGAAAAGAAGAAGATGAATAAGAAGGAGATGCAAAAGAAGAAGAAGAAAAAGAAGAAGAAGAAGAACAAGAGAATGGGGAAGAAATTCGTAAGGATGAAGTAGAAGAATTGGAAGGAGAAGAAGATGGAGAAGAAGTAGAAGAAGAAGAAGAAGGAGAAGAAGAAGAGGAAGGAGACGAAGAAGAAGGAAAAGAAGAAGAACAAGAGGAAGAAGAAAAAGAAGAAGCAGAGGAAGAGGAAGAAGTGGAATAAGAAGAAGAAGAAGAAGAAGAAGAAGAAAAAGAAAAAAAAAGAAGAAGAAGAAGAAATAGTTGAAGAAGATGATGATGATGATGATGATGAAGATGTTGGAGGTGGAGGAGAAGAAGAAGAAGAAGAACAACAACAACAATATTGGAAAGAAGTAGAATGACAAGATGAAGAAGAGGAAGAAGAAGGACAGGAAGAAGAAGAACTTGAAGAAGATGTAGAGGTAGAAGAAGAATTAGAAGGAGAAGGAGAACGACAAGTAGAAGAAGAAGAAGAAGAAGAAGAAGTTGGACAAGAAGAAAAGGAAGAAGAGGAAGAGGTAGAAGAAGAACGACAAGAAGAAGAAGAAGAAGAAGAAGAAGAAATTGAAGAAGAAGAAGAAGAAGACGAGGAAGAAGAAGAAGAAGAAATAGATTAAGAAGAAGAAGAAGAAGAGGAAGAAGAACAAGGACAATAAGTTGAAGAAGCAAAAGAAGAAGAAAAAAGAAGAAGCACAAGGATAAGATGATGGAAAAAGACAAGACAAAGGAGAAGTAGAGCAAGAATAAGAAAAAGAAGTAGAAGTGGAAGAAGAAGAAGAAGTATCAGAAGACGAAGAAAAAGAAGAAGAAGAGAAAGAAGATAATGAAGAAGAGGAAGAAGAAGAAGGAGAAGAAGTAAAAGAAGAAGAAGGCAAAGAAGAAGAAAAGACATAATAATAATAATAATAATAATAATAATAATAATAATAATAATAATAAGAAGAATGGAAAGAAGAAGAAGATGAGGAAGAAGAAGATGGAGATGAACAGAAAGAAGAAGAAGAAGAAGAACAAGAGGAAGGAGATGAAGATGGTAAAGAAAGAGAAAAAGAAGTGCGAGGAGACGAAGAAGAAAAAGGATAAGAAGAAGAAGATGAAGATGAGGTAGAAGGAGAGGCAGGAGAAGAAGATGGAGAAGAAGAAGAAGAAGCATACAATGAAGAAGAACGAGAAGAAGGAGAAGATGAAGAAGAAGAAGAAGAAGAAGAAGAAAAAGTAAACGAATAAGTAAATAAAGAAGAAGAAGAAGAAGAATAAGTGAACGAAGAAGAAGAAGATTATGAGGAAGAAGAAGAAGGAGAACAACATGAAGAAGTAAAAGGCAAAGAAGAAGGATAAGAACAAGAAGAAGGAGAAGAAGAAGAAGAAGCAAGCGAATAAGGAAAAGAAGAAGAAGAACAAGACAGAGAAGCAGTAGAAGAAGTAGTAGTAGTAGAAGAAGAAGAAGAAGAAGAAGAAGAAGAAAAACAACAACAACAACAAAAACAACAAGAGGAAGGAGAAGAAGAACGTAAAGAAGAAGAAGAAGAAGAAGTAGATAGAGACAAAGAAGAAAAAGGAAGAGGAGAAGAAGAAGATGATGATGATGATGTTGATAAGGAATAAGAAGAAGAAGAAGAAGAAGGAGATGATGAAGAAGAAGAAGTAGAAGAAGTGGAAGGAGAAGAAGATAGAGAAGAAAAAGAAGAAGGAGATGAAGAAGAAGAAGGAAAAGAAGAAGAAAAAGAAGAAGAAGAAGAAGAAGAAGAAGAAGAAGAATAAAAAGAAGAAGAATAGGAAGAAGAAGAAAATCAAGAAGAAGAAGAAGAGGAAGAAAAGAAGAAGTGAACAAAGAAGAAAAATATTAAGGGGAAGAAGAAGAAGGAGAACAAGATGAAGAAGAAGAACGCAAAGAAGATGAAGAAGAAGAAGAAGAAGCAGAAGAAGAAGAAGAGGAAGAAGTAGTAGTAGAAGAAGAAGATTATGATTAAGATGATGAAGAACAGTAGGACGACGAGAGCAAGAAGGAGAAGAAGAAGGAGAAGAAAAAAGGAAAGAAGAAGAAGGATACAAAGAAGAAGAAGAAGAGGAAGAAGAACGAAAAGAAATGGAAGAACGTGAAGGGGAAGTAGAGGAAGAAGAGGAAGAAGAAGGAGAAGGAGAACCACAAGTAGAAGAAGAACAACAAGAGAAAGAAGAAGAAGAAGATGAAGTTCGATAAGAAGAAAAGAAAGAAGAAGAAGTGGAAGATAAAGAATGAGAAGAAGAAGAAGAAGAAGAAGAAAAAGAAGAAATAGAAGAAGAAGAAGAAATAATGCAAGAAGAAGAGGAAGTAGAAGAAGTGAAAGAAGGAGAACAAAGAGAAGAAGGAGAAGAAGCTGAAGGAGAAGAAAAAGAAGAAGAAGGACAAGGATAAGATGAAGGAAAAAGACAAGAAAATGAAGAAGAAGAAGAGGAAGAGGAAGGACAAGAACGAGAAGAAGAAGGAGAAGAAGAATAAGGAGAACAAAATAAGAAAAAGAAGAAATAGAAGAAGAAGAAGAAGAAGAAGAAGAAATAATGCAAGAAGAAGAAGAACAAGTAGAAGAAGTGAAAGAAGGAGAACAAAGAGAAGAAGGAGAAGAAGCTGAAGGAGAAGAAAAAGAAGAAGAAGGACAAGGATAAGATGAAGGAAAAAGACAAGAAAATGAAGAAGAAGAAGAAGAGGAAGAGGAAGGACAAGAACGAGAAGAAGAATAAGGAGAACAAAATAAGAAATAGAAGAATAAGAAGAAGAGAAAGAGCAAGAAGAATAAGATGATGAAGGAGAAGAAGAGGAAGAAGAAGAACAAGGAAAAGGAAGAGAAGATGAAGAAGCAGAAGAAAAATTGAAAGAACAAGAAGAAGAAGAACAAGAAGAAGATGCAAAAGAAGAAGAAGAAGACGACATGGAAGAATATGGAGAAGAAGAAGAAGAAGAAGGGAAGAAGGAGAAAATTGAGCAGAAGAAGAAGAAGTGGAAGTGAAGGAGGCGAAGAACAAGAAGAAGAAGAAGAAGAAGAAGAAGAAGTAGAAGAAGAAGACGAAGAAGAAGAAGAAGAATAAGAAGAAGATTTTAGAGAAGAGAAAGTAGAGGTGGAAGAAGTACAAGAAGAAGAAAAAGAGAAAGAAAAGAAGAAGAAGAAGAAGAAGAAGAAGAAGAAGGAGAAGAACAAAAAGAAGGATAAGAAGAAGAAGAAGAAGAGGAAGCAAAAGAAGAAGAATAATAATAATAATAAGTAGAGGAAGAAGAAGAAGGAGAAGGAGAAGAAGAATAAGAAGAAGAAGAAAAGAGCAAGAAAAAAAAGAATAAAAAGAAAAAGAAGAAGAGGGAGAAATAGATGATGAAGAAGAAGAAGAAGGAGAAGAAAAAAACAAGGAGAAGAAGAAGATTATGATGATGATGATGTTGAAGTGGTAGCTATAGTAGAAGAGAAGAAGAAGGAGGAGGAGGAGGAGGAGGAGGAGGAGAAGAAAGAGAAGAAAAAGAGGAAGAAGAAGAAGAAGAGGATGAAGATGAAGAAGAAGATGGAGAAGAAGAAGAAGAAGAAGATGGAGTACAAAAAGTACCAGAAGAAGAAGATGAAGAGGAAGAAGTTGAAGAAGAAGAAGATGGAGTAGAAGAAGAAGAAGAAGAAGAAGAAGAAGAAATGAATAAAAAGAAGTAGAAGATCAATAAGAAGAGGACAAAGAGGAGGAACATGAAGAATTATTAGAAGAAAAATTGATGAAGAAAGAGAAGAAGAAGAACAACAACAAGAAGAGGAAGAACAAGAAGAAGAAGAAGAAGAAGAAGATTAAGAAGAAGAAGAAGAAGGAGAAGAAAATGGAGAAGGGGATGGAGAAGGAGAAGAAGAAAAAGAACAAGAAAAAGAAGAAGGGAAGTAATAATAATAATAACATTAATAATAGTAGAAGAAATAGAAAAAGAAGAAGAAGAAGAAGAAGGAGAAGAAGAAGAAAACGAAAAAAAGAAGAAGAGGAAGAAGAATAAAAAGAAGAAGGAGAAGGAGACGAAGAAGAATAAAGAGAAGAAGAAGTGGAACTAGAGCAAGGACAAATAGAAGGAAAGGAAGAAGAAGAAGAAGAAGAAGAAGAAGAAGTAGGGCAAGAGAAAGAAGAAGAAGAAGAAGATGATAATGAAGAAGAAGAATTAGAAGAAGAAGAAGGTGAAGGGGAAGAAAAAGAAGAAATAGAAGAAGAAGAAGAAGAAGAAGAAGAAATAATGTAAGAAGAAGAAGAACAAGTAGAAGAAGTGAAAGAAGGAGAACAAAGAGAAGAAGGAGAAGAAGCTGAAGGAGAAGAAAAAGAAGAAGAAGGACAAGGATAAGATGAAGGAAAAAGACAAGAAAATGAAGAAGAAGAAGAGGAAGAGGAAGGACAAGAACGAGAAGAAGAAGTAGAAGAAGAATAAGGAGAACAAAATAAGAAAAAGAAGAAATAGAACAAGAAGAAGAAGAAGAAGAAGAAGAAATAATGCAAGAAGAAGAAGAAGTAGAAGAAGTGAAAGAAGGAGAACAAAGAGAAGAAGGAGAAGAAGCTGAAGGAGAAGAAAAAGAAGAAGAAGGACAAGGATAAGATGAAGGAAAAAGACAAGAAAATGAAGATGAATAAGAGGAAGAGGAAGGACAAGAACGAGAAGAAGAAGTAGAAGAAGAATAAGGAGAACAAAATAAGAAATAGAAGAATAAGAAGAAGAGAAAGAGCAAGAAGAAGTAGAAGATGAAGGAGAAGAAGAGGATGAAGAAGCAGAAGAAAAATTGAAAGAACAAGAAGATGAAGAACAAGAAGAAGATGCAGAAGAAGAAGAAGAAGAAGAAGAGAAAATACAAGAAGAAGAAGAAGAAGAAGACGACATGGAAGAATGTGGAGAAGAAGAAGAAGAAGAAGGGAAGAAGGAGAAAATTGAGCAGAAGAAGAAGAAGTGGAAGTGAAGGAGGCGAAGAACAAGAAGAAGAAGAAAACCAAGAAGAAGAAGAAGAAGAAGAAGAAGAAGAAGTAGAAGAAGAAGACGAAGAAGAAGAAGAAGAATAAGAAGAAGATTTCGAAGAATAGAAAGTAGAGGTGGAAGAAGTAGAAGAAGAAGAAAAAGAGAAAGAAAAGAAGAAGAAGAAGAAGAAGAAGGAGAAGAACAAGAAGAAGGATAAGAAGAAGAATAAGAAGAAGACGAAGCATAAGAAGAAGAAAAAGAAGAAGTTTAAGTGGAAGAAGAAGAAGAAGGAGAAGAAGAAGAATAATAATAATAAGTAGAGGAAGAAGAAGAAAGAGAAGGAGAAGAAGAAGAAGAAAAGAAGAAAAGAGCAAGAAAAAAAAGAATAAAAAGAAAAAGAAGAAGAGGGAGAAATAAATGATGAAGAAGAAGAAGAAGGAGAAGAAAAAAACAAGAAGGAGAAGAAGATGATGATGATGATGATGAAGTGGTAGCTATAGTAGAAGAGAAGGAGGAGGAGGAGGAGGAGGAGGAGAAAGAGAAGAAAAAGAGGAAGAAGAAGAAGAAGAGGATGAAGATGAAGAACAAGATGGAGAAGAAGAAGAAGAAGAAGAAGGAGTACAAAAAGTACCAGAAGAAGAAGATGAAGAGGAAGAAGTTGAAGAAGAAGAAGAAGATGAAGTAGAAGAAGAAGAAGAAGAAGAAGAAATGAATAAAAAGAAGTAGAAGATCAATAAGAAGAGGACGAAGAGGAGGAAGATGAAGAATTATTAGAAGAAAAATTGATGAAGAAAGAGAAGAAGAAGAAGAACAAGAAGAGGAAGAACAAGAAGAAGAAGAAGAAGAAGATTACGAAGAAGAAGAAGAAGAAGAAGGAGAAGAAAATGGAGAAGGGGATGGAGAAGGAGAAGAAGAAAAAGAACAAGAAAAAGAAGAAGGGAAGTAATAATAATAATAACATTAATAATAGTAGAAGAAAGAGAAGAAGAAGAAGAAGAAGAAGGAGAAGAAGAAGAAAACGAAAAAAAAAGAAGAGGAAGAAGAATAAAAAGATGGAGAAGGAGACGAAGAAGAAGAAAGGGAAGAAGAAGTGGAACTAGAGCAAGGAGAAATAGAAGGAAAGGAAGAAGAAGAAGAAGAAGAAGAAGAAGAAGAAGTTGGGCAAGAAAAAGAAGAAGAAGAAGATGATAATGAAGAAGAAGAATTAGAAGAAGAAGAAGAAATGAATGAAGAAGAAGAAGGTGAAGGGGAACAAGATGAAGAAGAAGGCAAAGAAGAAGAAGAAGACAAATAAGAAGAAGAAGAAGAAGTAGAAGAAGTAGAAGAAGTAGTAGTAGAAGAAGAAGTAGAAGGACAAGAAGAAGAACGAGAAAAGGATTGAGGAAAAGAAGGAGGAGAAGAAGAAGAAGATGAAGAAGAAGAAGAGGGAGAAGTAGAAGAACAACAACAAACAGAAGAAGAACAAGAAGGAGAAGAGGAAGAAGAAAAAGAAGAAGATGAGGAAGAAGAAGGAGAAGAAGAAGAAGAATAAGAAGTAGAAGAGGATGAAGAAGAAGAAGATTAAGAAGAAGGAGAAGAAGAAGAAGAATAAGAAGAAGAAGAGGATGAAGAAGAAGATGAGGAAGAAGAAGAATAAGAAGAAGAAGAATAAAAGAAAAAATAGAATATTAAGAAGAAGAAGTTGTAGTAATAGTAGAAGAAGAAGAAGAAGAAGAAGAAGAAAAAGAAGAAGAAGTAGTAGAAGAACAAGAAGAAGATGTTGGAGAAAAAGAACAGGAAGAAGAAGAAGAGGATGAAGAAGAAGGAGGAGAAGAACAAAAAGAAGAAGAAGAAGATAAAGTAGAAAAAGAGGAAGAAAAGGAAGAAGAAGAAGAACAAAAAGATGAAGTATAGGAAGAAGAAGAAGAACAAGAAGAAGAAGAAGAATTTGAAGTAGTAGAAGAAAAAGAAGAAAAACAAAAGAAGGAGAAGAACAACAAGTAGTTGGAGTTGGAGTGGGGAAAGAAAAAGAAGGAGAACAATAAGAAGAAGAAGAAGAAGAAGAACAAGATGTAAAAGAAGAAGAAGAAAAACAAGAGGAAGAAGAAGAAGAGGAAGAAGTAGCAAAAGTAGAAGACAAAGGCAAAGAAGGAGACAAAGAAGAAGAAGAAGAAAGAGAAGAACAAGAAGAAGAAGAAGAAGAAGAAGGAGATGTAGAAGAAAAACGAGAAGAAGAAGATGATTAGGACGAAGAAGAAGAAGAACAGGAAGAAGAAGAAAACAAAGAAGAACAAGAAGAAGTAGTAGAACAAGAAGAAGAAGGAGAAGAAGAAGATGAAGTAGAAGATGTTGAAAGAGAAGAAGAAGAAGAAGAAGAGCAAAAATAAAATCAAGAAGAGGAAGGAGGAGGAGAAGTAGAAGAATAAGTAGGAGAAGTAGAAGAAGAAGGAGAAGAAGAAGAAGGAGAAGTAGAAGAAGGAGAAGTAGAAGAAGTACAAGAAGGAGAAGGAGAAGAAGAAGAAGAAGAAGAAGAAGAGGAAGTAGAAGAAGAAGAAGAAGAAGGAGAAGAAGAAGAAGAAGAAGAAGAAGAAGGAGAAGAAGAAGATAAAGAAGATGTAGAAGAAGAAGAACAAAAGATGAAGTAGAAGAAGTAGAAGAAGAACAAAAAGAAGAAGAAGAAGAAGAAGAAGAAAAGGATGTTGGTGATGATGATGATGATGACGATGATGATGAAGAACTAGAAGAAGAAGAAAAATAAGGCAAAAAAGAAGAAGGGGTTCAGGAAAAAGAGGGAAAAGAAGAAGAAAAAGAAGTAGAAGAAAAGAATTACAAGAATAATAAGAAGAAGAATAGAAAGAGGAAATTTGTAAAAAGCTGAGGAAGAAGAAAAAGAAGAAGGGGAAGGAGGAGAAAAAGAAAAAGAAGGAGAAAAAGAAGAATGGGGAGGCGAAGAAGAAGGAAAAGAAGGAGGAAAAAGAGAAGAAGAAGTGGAAGAAGAAGAAGAAGAAGAAGATGATGAAGAGGAAAAAGAAGAAGAAGAAGAAGAAGAAGAAGAAGTGGATGAAGAAGAGGATGAAGGAGATGAAGAAGAAGAAGGCAAAGAAGTTGAAGGAGAAGAAGAAGAAGATGAAGAGGAGGAGGTGGAAGAAGAGGAAGCAGGAGAAGGAGCAATAGAAGAAGAAGAACAAGAAGAAGAAGAAGAAGAAGAAGGAGACAAAGAACGAGAAGAAGAAGAAGAAGAAGAAGTAGAAGAAGAAGAAGAAGAAGAAGAAGAAGATGAAGAAAAAGATGTAGTAGTAGTAGTACAAATAAAAGAAGAAGAAAAGAAGTCAAAGAACAAGGAGAAGATGAAGAGAAAGAGGAAGGAGGAGAAGAAGAAGAAGAAGAAATGAAGGAAAAGTAGAAGAAGAAGAAGAAAAAGAAGAAGAAGAAGAAGTAGAAGAACTAGAAGAAGAGGGAGAAGAAGGCGAAGGCAAAGACGAAGAAGAAGAAGAAGATGATGATCATGAAAAAGAAATGAAGAAGAAGAAGAAGTTGAGGAAATATAAAAAGAAGAGAGGATGAAGAAGAAGAAGAAGAAGGAGAAGAAGAATAAGAAGAAGAAGAAGAAGAAGAAGAAGAGGAAGAGGAGAAGGATGAGATGTTGAAAAGGAAGTAGAAGAAGAAGAAGAAAAAGTAGAAGAGGAAAAAGAAAAAGAAGAAGAAGAAGAAGTACGAGGAGAAGAAGTTGTAGTAGAAGATGATGATAGAGAAGAAGAAGAAGAAGAAAAGATGAAGAAAATGAAGAAGAAGAAGGAGTAGAAGAAGAAGTAAAATATTAGAAGAAGAAAAAGATGGAGAAGAAGTAGAAAAGAAAAGGATAAGAAAAAGAAGAAGGAAAAGAAGAAGAAGAAGAGGAAGAAGAAGAAGAAGAAGAAGAGGAAGAGGAAGAAGAGGGAGAAGAAGAAGCAGAAGAAGAAGAAGAAGAAGAAGAAGAAAAAGTAGAAGAAGTAGAAGAAGAGGAAGAAGAAGGCAAAGGAGAAGATGAAGAAGAAGTTGAAGAAGAAGAAGAAGAAGAAGAAGAAGAAAAAGAAGAAAAAGAGAAAGTAGAAGAAGGAGAAGAAGGAGAAAAAAAGAACAAGAAGAAGAAGTAGAAGAGCAGAAGAAGAAGAATATGGTGATGAAGAAAAGAAGATGAAGAACAAGAAGTGGATGTTTAGGAAGAAAAAGAAGAATTGGAAGAATAAAAAGATGAAGAAGAAGAAGAAGAAGAAGAAGTTGAGAAAATATAAAAAAAGGAAGGAGAAAGAGAAGAAGAAGAAGAAGAAGTTGTAGTAGATGATGAGGAGGATGAAGAGGAAGAAGAAGAAGAAGAAGGTAAAGAAGAAAAAGGAGAAGTAGGCAAAGAAGAAAAAGAAGAAGAAGAAAAAGAGAAGGAAGAAGAACAAGATAGAGAAGAAGTAGTATAAGAAAAAGAAGAAAAAAACTAAAAGAAAAAGAAGGGGAAGAAGATGAAGAAGAGAAGAAGATATTGATGAAGAAGAAGAAAAAGAAGAAGAAGAAGGAGAAGGAGAGGAAGAAGAAGAAAAAGAAGAAGATGATAATGAAGAAGAAGTAGCAGAAGAAGAGATGGAGAAGAAGAAAAAGAACTACAAGAAGAAGAAGAAGAAGAAGAAGAAGAAGAAGATGTAGAAGAGGAAGAAGGAGAAGAAAAAGAACGAAAAAAAGTAGTAGAAGAAGAAGAAGAAGAAGGAGTAGATAAAGAAGTTGTTGATGAAGAAAAAGAAGTAGAACAAGAAGAAGAAAACGAACAAGAAGAAGAAGAGAAAGAAGAACAACAAGAAGAAGAAGAAGATAATGATGATGAAGAAGAAGGAAGAGAAGAAGAAGAAGAAGAATAAGAAAAACAAGAAGAAGGAGAGGAGGAAGAAGAAGAAGAAAATGTAGTTGGATAAGAAGAATAAGAAGGAAAAGATGTTGTAGAAGAAGTAGAACATGTGAAAGAAGACGAATAAGAAGAAGATGTTTATGATGATTATGATGAAGAAGAAGAAGAAATAGAAGAAGATTCAAGAGGTGGTGGAAAAGAACAAGTAGTAGTAGTTGAAGAAGAAGAAAAATTAAGGGAAAAACAAGGAGAAGTGGTTGATGAAAGAGAGGGAGCAGAAGAAGAAGAATAAGATTTAGAGTAAGAAGAAGAAGAGCAAAAAGAACAAGAAGAGGAGGAAAGAGAAGAAGAAGAAGAAGAGGAAGAAGAAGAGGAAGAAGAGGAGGTAGTAGAAGAAGAAGAAGAAGAAAAAGAATTAGAAGTATGATAAGAAGAAGAAGAAGAAGAAGAAGAAGAAGAAGAAGAAATATAAAAAGAAGAAGAAGAAGAAAAGAAGAAGAAGTTTAAAGGGGAAGGAGAAGAAAAAGAAGAAGGAGAAAAAGGAGGAGGAGGCAAAGAAGAAGGAAAAGAAGATGAAAATGGAGAAGAAGAAGAAGAGGAAGAAGAAGAAGAAGAAGAAGAAGAAGAAGTTGAAGAAGAAGAAAAAGATGAACAATAAGAAGAAGAAGATGAAGAAGAAGAAGAAGTGGAAGAAGAAGAGGACGAAGAATTTGTAGAAGAAGAAGGCAAAGGAGAAGAAAAAGAAGAAGATGAGAAGAACAAGGGGAGAAGGAGCAAGAAGATAAGGTAGGAGAACGAGAAGAAGAAGAACAAGAATAAAAAGAAGGAGAAGAAGATGGAGAAGAAAAAGAAGAAGAAGAAGAAGAAGCAGACGAAGATGAAGAATAGGAAGAAGAAGAAGAAGAAGAAGAACAAGAACAAGAACAAGATGAGGAAGACAAAGAAGAGTAAGAAGAAGAAGAAGAAGAAGAAGAAGAGGGAGGAGAAGAAGAAGGAGAAGAAGAAGAAGAAGTAGATGAAGGAGAGAAAGAAGGAGAATAAGAAGAAGAACAACAAGAAGGAGACAAAGAAGAAGAAGAAGAAGAACAAGAACAAGAAGAAATGAAAAGGAATAAGAAGAAGAAGAAAAAGAAGTAGAGGAAGAAGAAGAAGAAGAAGAAAAGGAAGACAAACAAGAAGAAGAAGAAGATTAAGAGAAAGAAGAAGGAGAAAAATAAGAAGTAGATGAAGGCAAAGAAGAGGAGGAAGAAGAACGAGAAGAAGAAGAAGAAGATAAAGAAGAAGGGGAAGAAGAAGAAGAAGAAGAAGAAGGTAAAGAAGAAAAAGAAGAAGAAGATGAAGAAAATGAAGAAGAAGAACAAGTGGAAGAAGTTCGAGAAGAAGAAGAAGAATCAGAAGAAGAATAAGAAGAAGAAGAAGGAGAAGTAGGGTAAATATAAAAAGAAGAGAAGAAGAAGAAGATGAAAAAGAAAAAGAAGATCAAGAATAAGAAGTAGGAGAAGGTGAGAAGAAGGCGAACAAGAAGAACAAAAAGAAGAAGAAGAAGAAGGAGACAAAGAAGGAGGAGAAGAAGAAAAACGAGAAGAAGATAAGGAAGATGAAGTAGAAGAAGTAGAAGAGGAAGAAGCAGAAGACGAAGGAGGAGAAGAAGGAGAAGTAGAAAAACAAGAAGTAGAAGATGAAGAAGAAGAAGAGGACGAACAAGAAAAAGAAGAAGAATAAGAAGTAGGAGAAGAAGAAAAAGAAAAAGAAGAAGAAGAAGAAGAAGAAGAAGGAGAAGAAGA
Organism: Vanilla planifolia; assembly: GCA_023846275.1. Classification (NCBI taxonomy): domain Eukaryota; kingdom Viridiplantae; phylum Streptophyta; class Magnoliopsida; order Asparagales; family Orchidaceae; genus Vanilla; species Vanilla planifolia. The sequence continues at coordinate 172,098 of JAIUJO010000158.1, read as the reverse complement.
AGAAGAAGAAGAAGAAGAAGAAGATTAAGAAGGAGAAGAGGAAGTTGAAGTAGTTGTAGAAGAAGAAGAAGAGGAAGAAGAGATGAACAAGAAGAGGAAGGAGAAGAAGTAGAAAAAGAAGAAGAAGAAAAAGAAGTGGAAGAATAAGAAGAAAAAGAAGGGGAAGTAGAAGAAGGAGAAGAAGAGGAAGAAGCAAAAGATGAAAAAGAAGAAAAAGAACAAGAATAAGAGATAGAAGAAGAAGGAGAAGTAGAAGAAGAAGAATAAGAAGAAGATCGACAAGATGAAGAGGAAGAAGAAGAAGAAGTAAACAAAGAAGGCAAAGAAGAAAAAGTGGAAGAAGAACAAGAACAAGAAGAAAAAGAAGAAGAAGAAGAAGAAGAAGAAGAAGAAGAACCAGTAGAAGAAGAAAAGTAGTAGCAGTAGTAGTACTAAAAGAAGAAGAAGGAGAAGAAGACGGAGAAGAAGAAGAAGAACAAGAACTAAAAGAAGTAGAAGTTTAAGAAGAAGAAGGAGAAGAAGAAGATGATGAAGAAGAAGAGAAAGAATAAGAAGAAGAATAAGAAGAAGAAGAAGAAAATAAAGTAGAAGAAGAGGAAGAAGAAGAAGATGGAGAAGTGGAGGAAGAAGATGAACATGGAGATGACGACGAATAAGGAAAAGAAGAAGAAGAAGAAGAAGTAGGAAAAGGACAAGGAGGAGCAAAAGAAGAAGAAGAAGAAGAAGATTAAGAAGATGATGAAGAAGAAGAAGGGGAAGAAGGAGAAGAGGAAGAAGAAGGACAAGGAGGAGAAGAAGAAGAACAAGAAAGAGAAGTAGAGGAAGAAGAAGAAGAAGAAAGAGAAGCAGAAATAGAAAAAGAAGAAGAAGAAGATGACGAAAAATTAGAATAAGCAGAAGAAGAAGAAGTAGAAGTGGAAGAAGAAAAAGAAGTTGGAGAAGAAGAAGAAGAAGAAGAAGAAGAAGAAGAAGTAGAAGTAAAAGAAGAAGGAGAAGAAGAAGAAGAAGAAGAAGTAGAAGAAGAACAAGTAGAAGAAGAAGAAGAAGAAGAAGTAGAAGAAGAAGAAGAAGAGGAAGAAAAAGAAGTAAAAGAAGAAAATAAGAGTAAGAAGAAGAAGAAGAAGAAGAGGAAGAAGAAGAAGAAGAAGAAGAAGAAGCAGGAGGAGAGGAAGCAGAAGAATTAGAAAAGGAAGAAAGAGGATAAGGAACAAAAGAAGAAGAAAGACAAGTAGACAACGAAGAAGAAGAAGAAGAAGAAGAAGAAGAAAAAGAAGAGGAAGAAGAAGAAGAAGAAGAAGAAGAAGAAGAAGTAGAAGAAGAAGGAGAAGAAGAAGAGGAAGAAGTTCAAAAAGAAGAAGATGAAGAAGAGTAATTTATAGTGATTCCAAAAAAGGTCTATTTGAGAAGAAACATACATGTGGGACTTATCATGACATGCTATAATCAATAAAATATTCATTTTTATATTTCTAAATATTTTATTTTCATGGATCTTAGGACCCTTAGAGGAGATTTTGGTTCATTATTTATGTGGCAATCGAGCATATTATATTCAAACTCATTATTGTCTAACATTGAATCCTTCTCAATAATTTGTCTCACTTGTTCAAAGTTTTTGCTTTTATTTTGTTATATTACTATATAACTCAAAATCTTATCTTACATAACCTTTACATAATTTTGATTTAGTTATTTTAGATTTCCTTAATTATTCTCATTATTGTTTATTATATATTTACTTAATATTAAAATAATAACTTATGATTAGTTATGATTATTTCTTTTAGTTATTCATAATAATTATGAGTGAGGTCAGATTTAGAAGTAGCAAACCTAATTAGACTTGTATCATTGATCTCTATCCAATTCAATATACTTTTTTATATTTTTTAAAAATTCTTTTTTGTTTAGAGATTTGGCAAATTTTATGAGAGATTTTGATTTATATTTGATTTAATGATCAAGAAAGTTATACTAGATCCTCTTAATACCTAGTAATACATCTTTTTCATATAATTTATGTCATTCTCATAAGTTTTTTCTTTTTTTTATGATATTACATTGCTTCATTTTATCACTTTCCAACTTTACTATATACTTAACACTAAAATGACAATTTATTATTTTTTTGTTTATTTATTTTTCTAATTAAGAGTAATTCCAATTACTGTTAAAGTGAAAAGAATCAAATGTCATAGGATAGTTTCGATGTGCCCTATCTGATTAAATAAATATATTTTTTTATTTTTTAATGTTTACTTTTTAAAGATTTTGGGATGCTTTATGAGGCATTTCTTATCCTTGTTTATTTAGTAATTAAGGATGTTACTCTCAATCTCTTAAGTATTTTGGAGTTTAACTTTCTCATATAATTCATCTCTCTCCTTAGAATTTTTGCTCTGATTTATTTCTTTTACATTGATTCAATTAATCCCAATACAACATTAATATATAAAGTTACTTAATATAAAAAATAATTTATTATTTTCGTTTAATTTGGTAATATTTAGTTATTTTAAATGAAGTCTTACCAAGATGACACTAATGCCATTGAACTCATCTGTATGAGCTCTATTCATATATCCATTAATATTTCTACATATTTAATTTCGTATGGAATCGAAATTTTTTACAAGGTATTCCACTTTGTAGCTAGCTTGATGATAGAGAAAGTTACATTCAACCATTTCTATTTCTTTGAATGTAATTTTTTTGTACACTTTATCTAATTTTTTAAAATTTTTTTCCTTAATTTGGTTATATTACTATGTAATTTTGAATATAACCTTATGTTAGCTTTCCATTGGTTTAATTTGGTTATATCACACTACTTCAATTTGTCATTTTTCGTATAATATATGTTTATTTATTAATAAATTATTTTTATTTAATAATAAAAATAATTTATTATGATCTTTTGACTTTACAAATTTACAAACATTCCAAATGTGATCTAATTAAAGCAAAGAAAATTTCATTGTATTTGCTTCGATTAGTACTATTAAATTATCAATTCATTCTTATATTCTTTAATATTCTTTATAGGGTTTCTCATATTTTATGAGGCATTTTGTTTCACACCTGGTTTCACAAATGAGGATACTACACTAAATCTCTATTGTATCTCCGAATGCAAATTTCTCATTTAATTTATCTTATTTTTAAAGTTTTTCACCTTGATTTATTTATTTTTGTTGATTACACTACTCTAATATTTCTCTTTTTAGCTTTAATATAAATTTACTTATTTTTTAAAATAACATTGTTTTTATTATTTATGCTTATTTTATTTAGAAATTCATACAAATTTAGGATGACAACTTGTCTAGTTAAAACAAATTAAATTTTCCATATTTTATTTTTTAACATTTTTGTTCGTTTTGCTATTAATTTGATTCGTTGCTGATTGATGAATGAGAATGTTACAGTCAATCTCCTTTTTTCTTAGAAAGTAATTTTTCTAAATAATTTATTTCATCTCTTCAATTTTTTTTCATTTGATTTATTACCATGTCACTCTAAACCTTCTCTTATGTGAGATTTACATGTCCTTCATTTTGTTATATTATATTGCTTCAATTTAATACTTTCAAAATATAATATATATTTACTTAATATTTTAGTAAAATTTATTATTGTTTATACTTTCTTATATTAATAGTATGTAATATTCCAAATCATTGCTAATCAATGCAAAACAAATGTCATTAGACTAGTCTCAACGAGGTCTATCAAATAAAATATATTTTTAGATTTCTAAATCTTTATAATTTTTAACTTTGATGAGACATTTCTATTTGCATCTTATTCAATGATCAAGGGTGCTTCACTATCTCTTGTAAGTATTTTTCAAAATAATTTTTAGGACAATTTATATCATTTCCATAAATTTTTCACTTTGATTTTGTTAATTTGGCTAAACTTTATTATTTTAATTTATCTTATTTGAGCTTTTATAAAGGTTTACTGAATATTAAAATAATAATTTATTAATTTTTGTGCTTATTTACTTTTGTATTTTGCAGTAATTCCAAAGAAAATATGATCAAGAAGAAATAAAAATCATTGGACTAATCTAAAAGGGCCTTCTCCAAATAAAAATAATTTTTTATAATATAAAATATGTTTTTTGGTGTTTAACACACCTCATGTGGAATTTTTATTTATGCATGATTTTAAATTAATTTTTATTATTTATTATGAACATTTATTTTTTTAATTGATAATAATTCTAAATCATGTCAGATCGATATAAAACAATTTCATTGTATACATCTCAACTAACACTATCGAATTAAATATACATTTTTATAATTTTTCATATTTCTTTTCAATTATTTTTGTACTTTTTGTAGTATTTTTGATTCATACATTATTTGATAATTAAGAATGTCACACTCGAGATCTATTGTATCTTAGATAGGAACTTTCCTTTATAATTAAACTCGTATCTTCAAATGTTTTACTTTGACTAAATCATGTTACTTCTTAAGTCTAAATCTCACCTCATGAGACCTTTACATGCCTTGTATTTGTTTAAATTACATTGTTTTAATTTATCTCATTTTAGTATTAATATAAATTTATGTAATTTTAAAAATAACAACTTGTCATTATTAATACCTATTTATTATTGTAATGCATTATTATTCTAAACAAGGTTCGATCAGGAGAAATCAAACATTATTAGTCTAATCTCGATGAGCCCTATCTAATTAAATATTCATTTTTTAATTTCTGGATATTTTATTTTCATGAATTTTAGTACACTTTAGAAGGTATTTCAATTTGTACCATATTTTATGAGTAATGATGCTATTATTAATCTTGTTAGTATCTTGGAATGCAACTCTTACATGGAATTTATATCATTTCATTAATGTTTTTCAACTTTTTGTTGTTTATATCATGATATAAGTCTAAATCTTCTCTCATGTGATCTTTTCATTCCTTTGATTTAATTGTATTATATTTGTCTCAATTTACTTATTTCAAATTTTAAATATATTTCCTTACTCTTAAAATAATATTTTATATTTATATGCTCATTTAATTTTTAAAATTTGTAGTAATTCAGAACGAGGTCAGATCAAGATGAACCAAACATCATTGGAGTCAGCTCAATAATCTCTCTCTAATTAAATATAGATTTTTAAAATTTTTTTTAATTTTTGATCTTTCAAGGATTTGGCAAATGTTTTTCGACATTTCTATTTGTACTTGATTTAATGGGGTTGTTATGCTCGATCTCCTTAGTATGATTGTATGAAACTTTGTTAGTAATTAATCTTATTGTTTCAATTTTTTTACTTTAATTTGGTGCAACTATAATGAAACATAATTCTGTTCTAATGTGACCTTTATGTCACTTTGTTTTTCTTGATACATTACATAAATTTATCTCCTCACTACTTTATTATAAAAATATTTAAAATTAAAATAATGATATTGCTTAATATTTTTAATTTTTTAGTATTTACTATTTATTTAGTTAAGAAGAAATTTATAATTTATAATTTATCTTTTGTTGCTATTATTTACTTTTTTAATTTGTAATAACACCAATTAACATCTAATCTAGAAGAAATAAATGTAGTTTGCTTTGTTACAATGAGTTCTATTTTGTTAAATATTTTTTTTAATATTTTTAAAAACATTAGTTTTTTGGGATTTTGAATACTTTATGAGATATTTCAATTTGTATATTGTTTGATGATCGTGGATGTTATACTCATTCATCTTAGCGTCATGGAATTCAACTTTCATATGCAATTTATCTCATTTCTTAAAATATTTCACTTTTATTTGGTCATATTGTTATGCAACTCTAAATTTCCTCTCTTGTGACCTTTATATAATTTATCTATAAATAAGTTAGGTTATTTGGGAATGGCACCAAATTTGTGTTGAAAATTCAATCCAAGTCAAAATAATTGCAAGAGACTGATTGTGAGCAAGTATAGTGATGGGAAGATAAAAAGTTCTTTGAAAAAAGAGTCACAGAGTTCTTGAAATTATAACTAAGGAATTATATAGGGCTAGGTAGTGTCTCATAGTCAGATGTTGATGGTTGTCAGATAGTTTGTTACATGGCTCAAGGAGTAGACTAACTTGGGCCATCATATTGTCAAAAGCTCAAGTGGATGTGGCCCATTAAGAAATCATCATCTAGGTTAGTCACAATGGTATCCCCATCAAGTCTTGTCATAGTAGCACCTAATGCTTTAGTGACAACTAGTGGGCTCCCCATTTGACCTATACCAAAACATAGACGAAGGAGTTTAACATGGTTGTGAGTCAACAAATGAGCAATGCCTGAAGAGGCAAGAAAGCCAATTGGTGGGACCATCGTTTAAGAGGTGAGCCTTAAATAGACCTAAATCTTTTATGAAGGCTTCGGTGAGCACCTGCCCACTGAGACTCGCAAGATGGTAACTAATCCTAAATGAGGTGAATCTAAAGGAAATGTTTGTAGATGCCTATGGTGACACTTATGCATAAATCATTTGTCTAACTTGGGTATGGGTGCAAAAAAAATGAATTATCTAATAGTTGGCTTGCTTCAAAGTTTCCCTCAAGATAACTAGAGTCAAAGTTAGAGTTTAAATTTGGATGAACCATAGTCTGGATATGGTGTCAAACTATGAATTAACATAAAGCCCATAAAGGGTATTGGCCTACTAAGACAATAGGATGATGGTCCTCAAAGTTCAAATTTGCTAAGGAGTGTGGAACAAATTACTTTTCGAATACTCTAGCAAAAAAATTGATGGTCTTTTAGTAAGTGACCCACAGCTAGCCATCAATGCAATGGAATTTGGTAACTGCAAATAGTGATATGAGAGTTTTGGAGGGTAAAGGACAAAAAATGTTCTATACGAATGATAGATGCACATGGGTTAGCCAAACCTAAGAGATGTGGGAAACCAATCAGATTGTGCCATTTGGCACAACCTTTTAAAGGTACTTGAGTCAAAATTCTTAAGCTAGAATATGGCGATTGATGGAAACATGAAGTGGTCTAGAAGAGTTATGTTTTCTACGTAATACCATGTCAACACTAAAAATGACTCCATTAGAGGTAGGTCAATTTGTTTAGAAGATAATAGCATATTGAGTAGTGTCTAATGAACAACTGGTGCTTAGGAATTTAAATAATTAAGTGCTTCTATGACATCCCTAATGCTTAAATTTGGAAAAAACCAAACTTTCTCATGAAATGTTCCAAAATAGTTAAAAATAAATTATTTTAAAATTAACTAATTAATATTTAATAAGATATATCTCAACAAGATGAGTATATTAGTATTTATTTTATCATGAATGACATTCATTTGTAACTTTTACTATTATCAAAGCTAATAAAAAGACTAATAAATTATATATATATATATATATATATTTCATTAAAAAGTTGCTTCATTGATGATGAGGATGTTCATTATCATCATTCTTTTTCGAGAATCAAGGATTTGAACCTAATTTACATAATCTAGGATGTCACATAGGTCAAAAATGGCATAAAAAATACCTTTTATGTTTTGTAACATTTAATAAAGAATTCACGAAATTTCAACAAAAATAATTATATGAGATCTCAATTAGAGTTTTATGTTGCTTGTTTGAAAGATTATGAAAACTCTATTAGTAATAAGTAGATAAAGGTTTCAAAAAAGGGTGAGAATGAGAAAAGGTGCAAAGAAAGAGGTTTGTTTTTAAGATTTAAGAAGAGATTTAGGCAATTCCACTTTGAAAACTTCAAATGTTTCAATTTGTCCAAGATTCTTTAAAATAAGGTGAACAAATTACAATTAATAGGTAGAAATTAATGAAAAATAAAAGTTGAACAACTATAACACTACCCTAAATAATAAGAAAAATTATGAGGTAGGTACTCTAACATAAATATTATATGCATATGTGTTATGTAGTATTGATTTTTAAAACTAAAACCTTGTATGTGAAGTTTGCATAGAATACATGATAATGATGAATTTATGTGGTGTTACTTACTGTAAATATAGATGGATTTATATTTATAACAAGTTGTGGGCACTCTAACATAAATATTAAATGCCTATACTTGATGTATTACTAACTATTGAAATCAATATCTTGCATATGAATTTATACAATGCATGTGATATTAATGCATTGATGTATTGCTATTATATGTAACTACATATGAAATTACACTTGAAATTAGATGTTTTCCTTTTAATATTTATAAAGATGAATAAAAAATTATTTGACAAGATTAACTATATATACATGACATTGAACTGCTAATACAAAATGTCACATCTAATAAAATACTATTAAAAATGATGATTATACCAAATTAAGGGAATTATTGTGATGAGGTGGCTAATGCATAGTATGCTATACAATTATAATTTATTACATAAATATAGCCATTTAAACATAGGAAAAGACTTAGCATGATGTTGCCTGAAAATAGGATATGATAAATCAAATAAAAGAACTTTTTATTATAAGTAAACTAAAATGAGGAGACAAATCCACTAATCTAATAGAGAGAGTTAGTAGTAGCATTGGTAATTGTAAGATTTACTTAGTGAAGTAGAGACAAATGTCAATAAAAAAGATCAAATTAAGAAAAAAATTTAAAAATATTAAAAAGCTACATGAGTTTATTATTTCTTTTAAAGATTATAATATGGTCATTTGATAACATTTCATACTCTTTTTATTTTTTCAATATGAATGAATCTCTATTTACTTATATGCTATCATTGATGTTGCGATAAACCCTACAAGTGGTTGACCTAAATTATTATTTATTTCGCATATTTCTTTATTTTTAGAGATAGTCTATTAAGCAAGTGATGGTTGGCACAATATTTCTTTGGCACTAACATTTCTGGTATACTAGAGCCCGACAAAAGAGGTCTACCCATAAGAAGAACATACAAGAAAAATTAAAAGTACAAAGGTTTTGCTGTAGGAGTTAAGGTAAATCACTTGTTAACCTTGTCGTAAATTGAGTATTATATGTGAATGTTGAAATAAGTTGTAATATTATAAAGATACTACAAAAACTATGCCATGTGATTATTGTGATGATTTCAAATATTTATATTTATTGGATTCTCTTATTGATAGTTAGTAGTTATGAATATAAACTTCTTGTTCGTCATGTTATATTTATAAATGTTTTATTAATGTATTCGTAAATTAGAGAAAGACAAAATCAAGGGAAGATTATGTCTATTTGAACCTAAAATGTTGTAGAGAATTTATTAAATATGTAATGAAAATAAAGTATGCCACATTTGAGTTATCAAACTATGATTTAACTATAAAATAATTTAAGTTGTGTATATGACAAGAAAATAAGAGGTTGTGATAATGGTGGTATCAAAGCATGAATTAAATTTAGGAAATAAATAGTGTTTTGTGATGAAATAAAAAGTGCCATCACATATGTATTATAAGAGTGGTTGAAATCCAATGAACTTATTTTTTAATGACGTGATGCTTGAGTTATTATTCCAATTTTTACATCAAGGAGTGGATCTAATCCAAGGAAAAACTACAAATAAGTGAGGGTCATAATCTACTAGAGCTCCTTCTAAACCATCAAGATATAAATTCGAAATGGAGTTTTATTGTACATTTTCCTTTAAATGTTGAAGGAGAGAAATAAAATCAATTGGCAAGTGGTTGAATGAAAGCCATCATGTTATCTACAACAACAGGACAATATAGTGCACCTTAGGGTGCATGTGGCACAAGTTAGGGATAGGTTTCTATAGCTCTGGAATAGACTACAAAACCTTGCATCTATGCCATTACCAAAGAAAATACTTTTGCATCACCTAAAGTTGGTACATGTACTCTTATGTTATAAGAAATACTTATAAAAGATTCATTCAATTATGGTGCATAACAATATTTTATATTAGCTGATCTAATTACTTGATTGTTAGTTGAAATTCATTTTTTAAAAACTCCTCTAATAAAGAGCTCTAAACCTACCTGTATTATTTGTGATGATGATGGATGAAACTTTAAGCATATACATAATTATTACATTCAATTAATAAAATCATAACTAGTAAAATATAACCTCTACCTAGAATTGATGAATTGTTTGATCAATTTGAAGGAGTTAAATTATTTTCAAAGATTGACTAGAGATCTAGTTATCATCAATTAAAAATTAGAAGATAAGTCATTCTAAAAATTACTTTTTGAATTAGATAAGATCATTTTAAATTTCTCATGTTACCTTTTGGTTTAGCAAATGCATCAGTAGCTTTTATTGATTTGATGAGTAAAATGTTTATAAAATGATTAGTTCTTTTAATTATTATTTTTATTCATGAGATCATGATCTACTCCATAGATGAGACAAAACCTGAAAGACACTTAAATCCAGTGTTACAGAGGATATGATATCACCAATTGTATGTATAATATAACTTTTTTATCTATTAAATCTTTCTTTGGGCCTGTAGTAATGTAGAAAAATCTCCATTGATATTAAAAAACAAGATCTATTGTGAATGGCACTGGCCTAGAAACATAATTGAAGCATGAAGCTTCTTATGTTTGGTTAAATATCATAAAAAATTTGCAAAAAGGTTTTTCATAAATTACAGTACCATTAAGAAGATTATCCAAGAAGAAAAAACATTTGAATGTGATTCAAACTATGAAAAAGGTTTACGAATTTTAAAGGAGAAACTAATTTAGCACATATCTTGGCATTGTTTAATAGAGAAACTAAATTTTAAGTACATACTGATGTATCTTTGCAAGGACTTTGGTATGTATTAATGCTAAATGATAGAGTTGTAGAATATACATCAAGAAAGACACAACATAATGAATGAATTTATCTCATACATCACCTTGAGCTCATTTGCCTTAAAGATTTAGACATGCTATCATTATTACATAAAAAGTCATATATATAACAATCACCAAGCAAGATTTGAATATATTTTCACACAAAAAAGAGTTTATCTTAGGGAACTAAAAGTGGCTGAAACTACTTAAAGATTATTATATGGAGATTGTTTATCATTCAAATAATGTCAATGCTATAGCTCATGCATTCAACCTAAGGCCTAGTCTTTATAACAAGATATCAAGCTTCAAAGAAGCATCATTAATTATTAAAATCATTCACATAAGATGAAGTGCAATATAAGCAATTGTTAGAAGAACTATTTCTCAATTAGTTATTACAGAAAAGTAGTTATCATAATTAAAATTTACTCAAGGTATAGATGAAGGCATCTAACAATTCAAGGACAAAATTTTGAAAGAAAGGAAAGAAATTTTAATTCAAATAAAAGAGTTTCATTTTATAAGCATATGAGTAATTATTGATTGATTAAAAAAAATCAGCTCATTTTCTACCCCCTTAGTCCGATTTTTTTAGCTAAAAAAAGGCACCAATTTATGTTGATCAAATTATGAGATTCTATGGAATGTCGAAGGGAATTATTTCTAATTGAGAATCTAAATGAACCTTACTTTGGAGAAATGTACTTGAATTATTATACTTAATTAAAATTTATCATAATATTTTGACCTCAAAAAGATGGACTGACTACAAAACCTATGAGGACTTTGGAAGCTATGTTTAAACTAAGTATATCTGATTTTGGTGGAAGCTAGGCTACTCATCTGGCGTTGATTTAATTTTCTTATATTAATAGTTATCAATCCAACATAGGAAGGCATTGTATGTGGTGCTATATAATAGGAAATGTTAATCACCATTTTGTAGTATAAAGTAGGCGACAAAGCTCAATTAGGGCAAAAAATAGAAGAAACAACTTAGAAGATCCAATTGATTCATTAAAAAATATTGAAAGAATAAGATCGTCAAACAAAGTACTTTGATATAAGACATAGAAGATACAGTTCTAAGAAAGAAACATGTATTCTTAGATGTTTCTCTGATGAAGGGTGTAACCTAATTTGGTAAAAATAAGAAGCTAAAGCCATGGTACATTATAGCTGTTTAGATTTTAGAAAGAGTTAACGAGGCTTTCTAGAACGTAGCACTAGTTGTAGCATTGGTAGATATGCATAATGTATTTCATTGATCAACTCAAAGGAAATGCATTGCAAATCCATCCCATATCATGCAATGTGTTCCAAGCATTATAAAAGTGCAAAAAAAATCTTGTTTATAAAGAGAAGCCTATAAGAAATTTATGTAAAGAGATTAAACGATTGAGAGTGGAAGTGTTTCTTATTGTTAAAGTATGAGACATTGTCAAATATAAGATGAAGCTACTTGGAAACTTGAGGATGAGATGAGAAAGAAGTATATTGGGCTATTCTAAATCTTGAGGAAAACATTCCTTCAAAAAGGTAGAATTTGTAAGACCCTTAATCCTTAAACTTGGTATATATTGAACTGTGTCATAGTAAATGCAAAAACACTAAAAAAAATGAAGTACTTAAAAATACAAAAGTGAATGCAAAATTAGATATAGCTCATTAAGTAGTCCAAAAATATTTGAAAAAGATATAGCCATTAAAAATATGAAAATTCTAAACAACATTATGCATGAAAACATAATATGATAAATCAATAAAAAAGGCCTATATTAGAATTAAGTAAGCTAAAATGAGGATATTAACTAATTACATTGAGAGTGACAGAGCAGCAGCACCGGCCATCATAAGATTTACTTGGTTAAGTGGCAAATAGGTGCTGATAAATAAGACAACCATGAGAAAAAAAATTAAAAATATAATAAGTTTCATGTTCTTGTTATTTTTCTTTTAAAGATTGTAGCATTCTTTTCTTTTAATAGCATATAATAATTTTTTTTAATATTTTAACATATATGAGACTCTACTTATATTTTATGGTTCATGCTTATGTTAAATCCTACATGTAGTTTTACAAAATTATTGGAAAAATTAAAAGTACAAAGCTTGCACCTCAAGAGTTCAGTTGAATGACATGTTAATCACATGGTAAATTTAGTATTGCATATATATGTCAAAACTAGCTGTAATATTGTAGAGAATTCATGAAAACTATGAAACATGGTTGTTAGGATTGTTTTAGTTGTTCATATTTATTTATTATTACTAGATGTGAATATAAAATGCGTGGTTATCATGTTACAAATGAAAATGTTATATTAATATATTCATAAATTAAAAATAAACAAAATCTAAGGGATGTTCTGTCCAATTGAATTGTAAAATTTTGGAGAAAATTTATTGAATATGTGACAAAAGGAAGGGATGTCACATTTGTTGTATCAAAGCATGATTGGACTAAAAAAAATTGAGTTAAATATGTAATAAGAAAATAAATTGTTGCAATAGTGGAGTATAAAGCATGAATTAAATCTAAAAAATAAATGGAGCTTGTAATGAATTGTATAGTCCTCACAACCTTCCATGCTTATTTATACCCATATTGGCATTAAGAACCCAAGACGAATAATCTCTAATCGATGTTCCAATGTACACATGTTAGCTCGACAAAATGCATCAGTAACTTGAAGAAAATGATTTTCTTTAACTATTGGGCTAATGGGTGCCAATCCTTAACTTATCTACTATAAAAATACTACTTAAGATACTCACGTGCTGAAAGTGGGTCAACGTGCCTCCATTATGCGATTGATTTGTAGTGACCCTTATAGTACGTTTTGCTAGCTCTCAAACAATAAACTTAGAACTGGCACAAACATAGGGGATCTAACTATTTAAATAAAATAAGCCATTTCGATGTTTCTTAAGGATGCTCACAAAATTTTGTTTATATCTTGTGCCCTTAATATAAAACATTGAACAAAGTATTAGTAAATGATAGGACCAACTATGACTCTTTTAAGATTGCCAAATGCCTCTTCATCTAATTAGTGATGTGCATGAATAGATTAATGAGATTCTCGCTATCAGTATCTATTATAGAGGACAACCACAATCAAACAAAAGTGCTTTGGTAGAATCAGTGACGAATAAAGGCCTTATTGAGCTTGACTCTAGTCCAACTTTCTTAATTTACTTGAGATGTGTAGCATAAGTAGAGTCAACATGTTAATAAAATGGAAATGCCATTACATTTAAAAATATTTTTCTTATTCTGTAAGATAGGGGTGGGGCCCAACCCTTTTTTTGGCTTTAATTCTCACCTTGATGGGTTGATATGTGAAATGACTTTTATCAAGTAAGGAGTTTGTCAAGGGTGATAAATTTGTTAAAACATAAGACAAGTGTTCTAAGATGAACTCAAGAGAATAGAAATCTCATGTATAACAAATGGGTAAATGCTCTTTGTATTCTATTTTTTTAATACAAATTTGAACAGTGAAAGAGTGACACATTGATCTTTTAGACCTTCAAAATGTTCATAGCAATATTGCTTTCTGATCTTTCGATTTTTGCTCTCTTTTTCATTGTGAACCAGAATTCACAAAGTATTAGATTGTTCACCTAGCCAAAGAGAATATGAGTTTGGTCTATACTATCACGAAATAAGTTAGGCTTACTCAACTATTGAATGTATCATGCTAGTAATTCAACCTAGTACAAGAGAAACCTTTTTTTTCATACAATTGGTCATCACACTTGGTTGCAAATCTACTAACGTGAGGCTATTATGTGCAAGGTTATGACTAAATGCCTCGAACTCAAAATCCACACTGCGATGTAATGCCTAGGCCTATTATTGTCTAATTAGTTGATAATAGGGGCTTTCTAGCCCAAGGCCACATGATTACAGGCTCGACTAGAGCCGCAAAATGTTGGGATGGCACAGGCACCTCAAGAAATGATAATTAAGTCTGAGTGATGTGTAGAATCTTTTTTAAATGACTTAAATTTTTAATGATGTATTATAGGTAGTAGTGTGGACTTATATCCATGATCCACTGAGTCCCAATCCTATCTTGCAATAGATTCATCTCATCTAAGAGAAAGATATCATAATGTTTTCAAATAGCCCTTGCTTTCTTGATCAGCTTACTTTACATGCTCTACATATTATGATACTTATTGTTATACTTTTTTGTTGTACTCCACGTGGTACTTGATCTGATACTTAATGTAGAACATGTGGTACTTGATGTAGTACTATAAGACACCCACTACAACCCTTGGATGCTTTCTTGGGTGAAAGGTTAATATAGGAATTATACCATTTTCCCTTCTCTACTAATTTTCATATTACATTACGGTCTAACGACCTATCACG
The DNA here is from genome assembly GCA_023846275.1 of Vanilla planifolia. Taxonomy (NCBI): domain Eukaryota; kingdom Viridiplantae; phylum Streptophyta; class Magnoliopsida; order Asparagales; family Orchidaceae; genus Vanilla; species Vanilla planifolia. Next base: position 156,887 of record JAIUJO010000158.1, on the reverse strand, counting down.
ATTGATTCAACCACATAGGCTCGAAGATATCACATAAGTTTTAAAAATTTTGCTTCCTTGCTCACATCCATTATTAAAGTGATACCTATAGCCATTCAATGTGCATGAAAAAAAGTGTCATTATTTTACCTTATTCATTGCTTGAGATTTCTTAGACATGGATGTAGAGCTTCATTAGTATGAGAGTTCCATTCTTCCTTGAGAAAATTGTTGCAATATGCAATTTGGAAGGGGAATTTAGTGGTACGGTGCAACACATGACATTGACAGTACTTTGAGGCTTGGTTTTGCTTGTGTTACAGTGTAGGTTTGGTGGTGCCATATGCACTTAGAAATATCTTTGTCATCTGTGCTACTATCCTTCATGGTGTGATACATGTTGCCCTCTGCTTGGCTCATGAGGTGGCTTTCTTCTTGCATGGAATTTTTTCCCAAAATGCATAACTCTTTTTGACCATTGTCATTACATCAGACTACCACTCTAATAAGGACTTGACTTAGTGCAATGTGGAATTATGGCACCATTCTTCCTACTCTAGCCTTTATTTTGTGTATTGTTTGCTCATGTTGTTGGCAAATGATAGTATTGTAAATTACTTTTGGCTATGAGTTAGTTGAGCATGTTGTTGCCTCTATATTGTGTGGTGTATTGTGTCAATTCTCACCCGAGTGTTAGGTCTTCCTACGAATTGGGCATGAGGGGTGCAAAGTGCCACCAATTTGATATGGAATTAAACCTTATATAAGTGATTAACATTGTGTTGCTTGGTGGATGGCCAAGCTTTAGGCATAATTTACTTGTTGTCTTGTGATGGATCTTGGAAAAAAAGCCTTTTGTAGTTACATGAGTCATGCTCAAAATATTTAATTTGAAAGGGGTAATACTTTTTAGTCATTTTAATTATTGTTTGATCAATGTACACAACCATATGGATCATTTGCATGCCTATGCCAAATTTGTAGGGCTTGCTACTTGTTGTGCCATGTGGGTGCTAGCGAAGGCCTTCAATAATAATTAGACTCTTTGCTCTTCTTTTTGCATATCTTTGAGGCTTACTGGGCTAATGGGATTAGGTTGGCTTGAAACTACTTTAGCACAAGAGAGATTTTTGAAATGCTACTTCTTATGCCTTGGGAACCTCTTGGTGTGGTTGCTCATTTTGTGTGTCTTTGTGATGCAAGCAAACCTTCCTATGGATGAAGCTCATATGTTATCTACTTTTGTGTTGAATGGGTAGGATCCATTGAATTTTTTCGTTGGTACCACAATTCTTTTGTGTTAGAACTTTTGGCATTCTGAATGTTATTGAAAGTGTGATCATCCCAGCCAGTGTTGGCACAAACTTGGAAATAACTTGTTTTGGTCTTTTATTCTCAACTAGGGTGGTTGTCATCGAAGAGTGCTATTATCGAGAGGCAACATTTTGGAACTTGACAGATGGTAACCAAACTTTGGAGACTTTCCTCATCCCTTGTGGATCATTGCGATACGTGATGCAAGTGTGAACCATGACATTAGGTACTACCTTGTGCTTTAACTTTTTATTGCGACCTGGTTCATCTGTTAGTAGTCATATGCTAGTCTTAAATGATTATACCATGCATATGTATGTATAAATAATTTCAACCTATGAAACTATGAATGGATCATTAAATCCGTTAATGTTTATTTAGCGATAAATGTTATGTGAAACATCACATTAATTTTTAGAGCTAACATGTGCACCAAACTATAATTTTTAGGAAGGATGTTTTTATTAAGGAAAAGCACAATGCAAACTTTTGATCGACTTCTTGATGATTCGGATTACATGTTCTCTATGCTAAAGATGCATCATTAAAATTTTGCTCTATCAATATTCGATTTTAGGATATTAGGCAATCAGGGTGGTGATAAGTGATGAAGAATTAGGGTTCAATTCTGAAAGGAAGCCCTTGAGATAGCTACCACATCTAATGAAGCTTGTTGATGCACAAATTACCTAATCTTGACCCAGGGAAGTAATGATATTAAAAAATTACTAAGGTTCACTTTCCTAATAATTAGAATGAGTACATTTTAAATACCTTAATAAGAATCCAATGAAGGGTAGGTCTCATGCTTGTCATCATGGCGATTCTAGCTCTTATAGCATAGATTGAAGTTGTGGCAGTTTAGCAAATCAATCTGTAATTTTGTGTACTTTGATCACCCAGATCCTTTCATCAAAGAAGCATTCTTACCTTAACTGGTCAGTTCATGTCCTCAGTGCCACTACTCTGAAGAAATTAAAGAGCACAAAAAAGGCCCAAACTTTGGATACGTTAGCATGTGATGACATCATATGATTTTGATCCCATATGTTGGCCTTTAGGAACTCAGTAATGATTAAGAAGGATAGTCATGGGATTTCATATTTCATAGTAAGAGGGAAAATTTATGGAATTATGAATGATGAACGACCACAAAAGGATTTTTGAAGTATGTTTTCATTAATCAAGAATGAATGTTAGGGGTTCTAAGATGTTTAGATACTATTGTAGTCTCAACCATTAACCATGCCAACAAGGAATTGGTCAATTTTGCTCTTTGGAATGTACATATAATTTTTAAAATGTTAAAGCTGAAGTGGTTTGGGAAGGTACATTCCATAGTCACAAACAAAATCATACAAAAGTGTGTGATGTACAACATAGTCAATAATAATATTTCCTTGGCAATTTAAATGGGATAGTTTGAAGGACTTCATACCCTAAACATATTCAATGACACTATGGTAGGAGATAATGGTCTTTGTAGCACGAAGTTACTAGTTAAGTGAGCAATGGTTGTTGTTGAATTTGAATAAATGACCACTATGTTGACATTACAAACTAGAGTTCTCAGAAGTTGCATTGCCTGAAGAGTAGTGATAATGTCCATGGTACAAGCTAAACATGAAACGAACGTTTTTCCTATAATAATAATAGGTCTGCACATGTCCTCCCAAGCAAATATAGAAATTCTACATTCAAATCATCATGCACAGCTGTGTTGCAATTAAATTTAATCAAACCCATTTGTAGGGGTCTAACAAGATGTAATAGATAGCCCATTAATGCAATTCGAGCTCCCATTGGACATGATTGGGTAGTTGTAGCAAGCAATAGTTGCAATCTGAATGCTCCTTTAAAGTGCAGCTAAATTGAATACTTTTTCCTAAAAATTGAATACTTTTTCACATGTGCCCAAATTGGCTTGTTATAGCTATGGTAGAATGAAGTGAATGTAACACATTTGACTTCTTCAGAATTTGTTGCCATATCCACATTAACAGACATCCAATTAAGGAGCTCAAAAGTGGAAGTGATATCCCAATAGTTAATCCCACTATGCATTAAGTAATCACGTACAAAGCTACTAAACCAAAGTTCTTCCATAATATGCCACTCTTATAAATAATGTTGTGTTCCTTCATTGGTAATACATCCCACGGACAAAATTTAGATGTCTCAATCCATCTTAAATGAAGCCAGGTGTGAGTTGATAGCAAATCTAATGCCAATCTAAATATGAAATTGCCTACCTAAGGTAGCACTTAAACTTCCCAAATCCATGCAACATCCTTCCTTAAAGAATTATGCCTCATATATCTTCTATTGTGTATGGTATTTAAGTCCAGCACCATATCCTCACTAAATTTGATGAAAAGCAAGTCCATTTCACCAATTCTACTGTAAAAGTGGGATGCTCCATATCCATGTTATGGTAGGATGACTAAGTAACAATAAGATGAATGCCAAGCCAACTATCCAATAAAAGGGTAATAAAATTACCTACAATAATTTAGCAAACTATGTTGTTTGTGTTCAGGTGACTACAATATTGAGTAGCCTACAAATATCATGTTTAACACATTGCATTTGGAAAGTATTATTTGTTATAAAGTATTTGGGACCTAAATAATTGAACCCACAAACATTCTTCTCAAGTAATAACCCTCCTAATAGTGTTTCTCAATCAACGTTGACTACAAGTTGCTAAATTGCAAACTTTGAGTCCCCTACATCCTTAAGTAGAGTAATCATTACTAAAAAGAATAATGTATTATGTTACTATTGTTTTAACTACTCCATAAGTAATAACACAACATGACTAATAACGAAATTCAAGACTTTTTTTGAAGTTTGGTTACTATAATTGGTATGCTTAAATCTTTCAACTGAGTGGCATAACACTAATTTAGTTTTCTTATAATAAATTTCTTACACTTGTGCTTAATCCCTTAGCTGAGTAACACTCTAAATTTGTTTAGATTCATCACCTCATCTAAGTGATACATATACTACTCCATAATGTTTTTAATTTTCTTTGTTGTAGAAAATGTACATGCATAAATCATGACATCATTATCATATAAGACATAAGTAATCATAAGAGAAGAATCGCCAATTCTCACCCCACCAAGACAACATAATCAATTTAGTATTGAACAAGCCATGAAGGATACTCAAACATAATTGTATAGAGGTATGGTGAGAGAGGACAACCCTATCTAGGACCCCGGTTACTTTGATCCATAATAGATAGATACCATTAAATATATTCCAAAATCTCAATGTAATGATATAGGCCTAAAACCAATCACACCAAATAGTAGATTACTACTAATTCTTAATCATGTCTAGCACAAATTTCTAGTTTACCTTGTTATAACCATCGTTCATAACTAATTTTAGCACCATCAAACATCCTTTGGAAGTACATATGTACAAAGTGGTAGACATTTTTTGTGACAAAATATATTATTAGATATAGCATGACTTAGCACAAAAGTACTTGCTCTATGGAGATTATCATAAGAAGCACCACCTTTAGTTTAGCCACAAAAAGTTTAATCAATACTTTATAAACAACATTATAGAGGCTAATGTTGACTTGCTCTATTGACTCTTATTGTTCATTTTTTTTTTCATTTTTTTACTAGAAATCATTCCACTATGCCTTTACCCTCCTTTTGAGCTCCTTGCTTAACTGTTAAGTTGGAAGAACTTGAAATGCATTAGAATACCATATGTATCTAAACATTCTACAACTAAGTATATGCATAATAGATAGCACCTTCCTTGACTTTCCTATTTCATGGTTGGTAACAATGTTTGCTTGTAATAGGATGGACCTCTTCTTAACAATAGTTCTTTGATGTCCATTCACCATAGGTTTTCCTTCAACCTTTCACTTCATTGATAATGAAACTACCAAAGCCTAGTTCACTCTTTACTTACAAAGGCTCAGGCATATAAATCGAAAAAAATGATATAGAAGATTGGATGGGGCATTCCCCAATCTCATGAAAAATCTTATAAAGGGTGTCATGAACAACCTAGTTAACCATACAATTTCCTTGATAGTTTAGGTGGGATTGTTTGAAAGAATCCATACCTTACACAATGGTAAGTGCTCCATGATAGTTCTCCTTCTTGTTGATGATGCAAGAAGTTGATTCACTTTAATAATGGCTATTGTAGAGTTTGATTCAATCTCTACTTATCGAATACTAGGAATTAACACTATAAGGAGCTCCATAGCTTTAGGAATAGCAATACTCTCCATGACAAAAATTAAACTTGAAATGCATGTTCTACTAGAAATAATAATAGGCTTCCTTAAGTCATCCCTAATAACTATGCCAATTCCATTATTTAGATTTTCATGTATTACCACATGGTTGTTGATCTTCACCAAACCCAATGCTGGAGTTCAAAAAGAGTAACAAATATCACTTAAAGCCCACTAGAACTCCGACTAGATGGTATTAGGGAAATGAAACATGGAGTAGCAGAAACAATAGCAAAATGTATACTCCTTCAAAGTGTAGCCAGATTAAGCACCTTGCTCATTTGTGCTTGTCAATTTCTATCAAACCAAAGGCAAAATTGTGGTAATGTAGAAACTTTGATTGTGTGTGATGTAGTTGTATCCCATTTATTACCCACCATCTAATTAAGAAGTTAATTTAAAGAATTAAAATCTTAACCATCACTATTAAGCATGAAAGTAGCATTTATGAAATTGCTCGCCCAAAAGTTCTTCACCTTATGACAATCTGATAAACTATGTTGTACATCCTCTTTTAATTTATAGCCCCATTGCAAAAGCATCTACATCTCGATATGGTTTGCGCACAACTAAGAGATAATTGAAATCTAATTCAAAACTATCCTCCACTTGAAAACACTTACTTGATGCTATAGTTGCAATTTCCAATCCCATACAACTTCATTTCTCATTAAATTCTAGATTATGGACATGTTATTGTAAATAAAGTTTGATTCCAGCTTTGTGTGCTCACTAATACATCCATTTCGCTGATTTGGTCTAAGGTGGATGCATAATCCAAAAATAGCTAAGTGTGAATAAATTTTGTGCCATATCCTTGTCCCGCACCACACATCGTGCTCCTAAGCAAGCTTTGCTACATGATTTGGATGTTCCACCCTCGATGTTCATTTAGGTAGGCCACAAAGAAATAAGAAGAATGCCAAGCCATTTATCAAATTAGAGTGTGACTTGCTTACCTTTAGTGATCTACCAAATCATTCAATTGTCTAAGCTACCATAATTTTGAGTAACGTGCAAGTATGCAAGGCACCATGCAAAATATAGAAATTATTGTCTATCATATGGTACTTGAATTAGAATTTTGAACCAAGAGATCATCACCCTCAGCAATATCTAACCAAAATAGTTTTTTAATTAATGCTACTTACCATGTTGACAAATTACAAAATATAAGACCTTCACACACAATACAAAGAGCAACAACTTCCAACAAGCATAATGCATAACATTGCTCACATTTAAACTACTTCATGAGTATTGATGCGTCAATTTCTCTAGCAAATTAAGAATTCCTTTTGAAATTCAAGAGTACACTAAGTAAGACATGAGGATAGAGATAAGCATCGAGTTGATCATGACAAAACACCCCACACTCAGTAGAGTCATGATTTTCCATCTTAACAAACAATTCTTACCTCAATCAATTATAAATTTGAAATATTTTTATTGAAATTTAGTTGTTGCAATAAGTATGCCTAAATCTTTCAATTAAGTGGCTTGACTCATTTTTAACTTTCCTATTGTCATCTTCCATTGTTTGCATTCCATCTCATCACTAAACAATACTCTTGGTTTGTTTAGATTTACCACCTAACTAGAATGTTTCCTATACTAATTCATATTTTCTCAATTAGCCCTTGTTGTAGCACAAATTATAGGTGCATACATAAATATGTCATCAGCATATATAAAGAAAGTAACCATTGGTGAGGAAGTGCCAATCCTATTCTTAGTCGAGTGATATTGCTCGACCTTGTGCTTAATAAGCCAAGAGAGACACTTATACAAAATGATAAAAATATATGGTGAAAGTGTAGACACATACTTAAGACCGAAGGAAACTTCAATATCGTGAAGCTAGATCCCATTAAATATAATCCAAAATCTTATTGTAGTAAATCAGATCTCAAATCAATGACGCCAAGATTCGAGAACCACAAATGCTTTTGCTTATCAAGGATAAATTTCTAATTGATCTTGTCATAAGACTAGTCCAAGTCCAACTTTATAGTCGTGAGACCTACTCTAGTAGTAAATAAGTTTACATATGTAGCCATCTCCTATGCCAAAAATATATTATGAGATGTAACATGGTTAGGCACAAAGGCAACTTTGTTCCTAGCAATAATATTAAGAAGCACCATCTCTAGTCTACCTGCAAAAATGTTAGTCATAACTTTGTTTATCACTTTGTAAAAACTAATAGTTCTAAGTTATTTAGGTTTAGAAGCACCTTGTAATTTAAGAAGTTGAATGACCAGTGTACCTTTCCACCTTTTGGGCATAAATCTATTTTTGAAAAATTGTTTCATAGTAGTGACAATATATACCTAGGTAATATTCTAATATCAGTGCACAAACTTTGTATAAATGCCATCCATAGTAGAGGCTTTTGATTCTTTTGGTACACATAACAACAATCCTAGTCTCATCATTGCTCATTAAAGCTATTAAAATTGTTAGTTAGGTATTGTTAGTAGCTCTCAAAGCTAGGAAAAGTAAGATAGGATTACATTCCCCAAAACTATGCTGCTTCTTGTTAAAGAACTATGTATCTTTAATCTCAGTTGAGGAAGCCACCAATTCCCTACCTTCAAAGTCAAGATGATGTATATAATTACATCTATATTTAGAAGTAATCATAGCCTAAATGACATTTTTTGATCCCCAAGGTTAGCTCAATGAAGCTTGGCCCATTAATACCACCCTTCTTCTTCTAAAGCCTAGTTTTGTTGTAAGAGAAAATGGGTTGTCCAAAAAGATCGTGTTCCTATTTAGTTAACCCCATCACATATTTCTTAAGTTTAAGCTCATTGATCGATTGCTCCAACTAGTGAGGCATACTAAGGATATTGCAAGGTTTAGCTACACTCCATTTCATTGAAGTTCATAATGCTCTGCTAACCTGCGTGGATAGACCATCCGTAGGGTTGTGCATAATAATTCTATTGCAGACTACCAACATAAAATTAAACAAATGTGAAAATGATAGCCATAAGTTTTTTAATTTGGGTTTTCCTCAAAATTTTATTACAAGATTGTTGTTTAAACTAAAAAAGCAAAGGTTCTACTCCAAGCCAATATGAGGAAGATGATTCACTATAGTACTCAATAGTGCCTATATACCATTAATAGTAATGAAAACTCTATCCAATCATTCATATATGCATGAACTGCCCTCCTTATTGTTGCACAAAATGAACTTAATCTCAATAAATCCCATTTTAGTTTGATTTAAAAATTTCATGAAGCTAGAGGGCTCACATTAAGCCTACCCGCTATTGAATTATTTTCCACTTTTCTTCTCATTCTATAGAAGTAGTATATTAAAATCTCTTGCAAATAACCAATGGTTCATCAAGCTTTGCATATTCTCTAATTTAGTCCTTAATAAAATGACAAATCATATTGTCTTTTCATGCATACACAACACAACACTATGAAGAATTGTTGCTACCATACCTAGCCTAAAAAATAACCACTTGGGAGGATGACTATACAATCTCAAGCTACACCCACTGCCTCCACAAAGCAACAATACCCCATGACAAATGATCGAAGAATGGAAAAGTATTTCCAATTCTTACTCAAACATCATTCTACCTCACAGCTATTAAAGCACTCCATTCAAGTTTTCCACGACACAACAACAAACACACCATTTTCCTCTACCAATCATTGTTAGTTATGAGATTTTGCCACTCTAATCCACTAAATGCAATATTATAAATGCAGCCATATATTGTTAACTAAAAACACTTATAGTTGAACAAATACCATACCTCTAGAACATTCCCAATCATGTCAAGTCTACATTTTAGATGCACTGAGCTATCATAATAGCACCAGGGCCCCAAATAATAGTAGTAGTGAAGCATCTCACTATTGTTTGCAATTGAACAAATATTTTAGCTCCAATTGGAGATCCTCCTCTTGTAGACATCCTCTTCTTCAAAAAAATAAAGTATTGATTATTAGCACTTGAAGAATCTCAAGCACATGTAAAACTTTTGTCCAAGCATTTCCTTAGCCATCAAATGAGTTACTTCTCAAATATAGCACACCATTGCTCCTTAATTGCCCGTACTATAGTAAACTAATGTACAAAAGTTTCTTAGATGCATAGCAAATCTTTCAATGACTAAACATCAATTACTTCCAACTCTTATTATATCTCCAAAGATTCAACAAACCATATATCTCCATTAATTACCCATCCTCTTCATTTCCATTTTGATCACTTCCTCTATTACAAGCACTTAAGAAATTTGCATTCCTATTAAACACCCTAACCTAACAAAACTTCATGTTGCTTGTTTCCATCTTATTGTTGCAGCCAAGCTCGAGCAAAGCTTGGACCTTATCCAACCCAATCATCTCCATACAAGTAAATGAAAACCTCTAGTTCTTATGTAGAGTGAACTCCATACAATCAATAGCAATACAACAAATCAAAATTCTATAGTTATAGCCCAGGGAAGAGGGCTGAAGCACTTGGCAACTATTTGCATTTAAGGAAATGTACTAACATTCGTTTCAGCTCCTCATTCTTAAGGCATCCTATAGTACCTTGGAAATAAAGTATAAACTGTAGGCAACTAAAGCAACTCCCACCATTACAAGAGTTCTATCCAAGCATTTTCATGACCATACATTAAGGCGTTCCTCAAAAATAGCTGCACAATCTTCTGCGACACATAATAAATCTCCTAACTACTAATTATCTGTATCTTCCTCTACTTATAATATCTAAGAATTTTTTACATAATACATCTTGAAAAATTTGTATCCTCTTTGTTACCAATTTGAGTCCTTCCTCTATTATAAACACCAAGAAAATTTGCAATCCTACTAATTGCCATATCTAGTCCAAACATAGTATTGTCTCCTCCCATCTCATAGTTGTGGCCATGCTTGAGCCAAGCTTGAACTTTATCTAACAAGTTCATCACCATGCAGGTAATCAAGAACCTCTAGTTTCTATGCCAATTAAGCTTCACATGATCAATAACAAAACAATAATAAATGCAAAAACATGAAAACCTTCTCCGATCTAATTCATCACAACCATAATACCTACATTAATGCAAAGTGGAGCCTTACAAAATGCCTAGTATTGTTTCCAAATACATCGAGTAACACTAAAGACATCTGCATTTCCTAAGAAGTTTTGGGAATGAAGAAGCCATTGCTCTTCATTCTACCAATTCTAACTTTTCTCTACATTAACAATATTTTTTGTTTTCTAATTTTTAAACATTACTAGGAGAATACTCAACCTTTATTTGTTTTTATTTTCATTATTATCTTAACATTCATTCCATTGCACATTTGGCTTGCTGCTAGACTTTAGGTGATGTCCTAATAGTTGATGGATTTAGATTACTTAAGTCTTTTTCTTGGATCAAAAAAGCCTACACCTTAATCTAAAAAGAGTTATTAAGGTTGTCAATTACTTCCTTAGTACTCTATGAAGAATGTTTGTTTGTTTTGATAACATCTACCCCCTCTACTCTTTGTTTTGGTACAACCCATCTTGGATGAACAACCTTTATGCCTATCATTTCTAGATATGGATCTAACTCTATACACAACTTGTGCTTTATCTTCCATCTTATGTTGCTTATTAATCTCCTACTTGCTTATATCTTTTTTATTCACATTCCTCCTCTATTATATTTGCAATCACTCTCTTGGTCCTAGGTTGGATAACCATCCAAGGTCCAAACCTTGTTACTTATCATAATTAGCTTTTATCTCTGCCTACATCGCACTTCTGCCCCCATTCTTGTCTTGTTCAAGACCTACCTCAATAGGACAATTACTCTATAATATAGAAGCACTATGAACCGACCTATTAGATGTACAAATCAAAAATGCATGTCCTACTTCATCACAAGTGAAGTAGATATAGGGAAGTCCCTCATACTAAAATCTTTGGAAGGATAACCCCAATTGTCTATTCAACCACATTCCCACTCTAAGCAGCTTTGATTCATCATGTCTTACACATACTTCTACAAAGGATGATGTGTACATTTCAGTCATTCAACCATCAACCTTCAATTTGAATAGCCTCTTCAAGGCCTTGGTAATGTGCAAAATCATCTCTATGCTCTAATGAATGGGGGAGAATGCCAAAAAAACTAATGAATATTAATGCACACATAATCACTAAATTACTTTACCTAAGTACATGTTTCCACATATCTAATCCTAATGCAAGGCTGCTAATTTGCAATGGACCTCCCAACCACATAGCCTCTATTTGTGGCTGACTAAAAGTGTATAAAAATACTTCTCATAAGTCTAGAAGCAAAGTCCCCTAAAATGTGCCCATCCATGTTGGAGTACTCGAGCAATCCATTGGAAGGTTGAATGTCTACCATACCCTCTACCAACTAGATCATATTTGTGATAATGAAGAAAACAATTGTTGGTCTCATTTAAAAGGTGAATTTGAACATCATTATGAAGAAGGTATCACTTAATGCTATTATCTTCACACCAACACTTGCCAATCTCTCTATGTAACTGTCAAAGGAACCTTCAATGGTAATGTTATTGCCAATGTTCACTCTCCATCCCATAAGAGCTTCCCTAAAACTCACCTCAACCAAACAACATGTTGGCTAGTTACTATTCAAAGGATTTTCCTCCACCACTTCAACACTAACACAAATACTTTTGATTCAACTTCATAAACCTAATACATCTGTATTATAGGGATACATGTCCTTCTCCTTTGAAATAGTACAAAATTTTGTAAGCCCTTTTATCTTCATTTCACTGTCTAGTATGTTCAATTTTTCCAACTTCTCTCTTATCTTTATTACCATGTTTAAATTCTATTCCAATAAATCCTATGACCGAAAAGATTAACCAACATCATCCTCAAATTAATTCATTTCATAGTAGAACTCATTTAACTTAGGAAGATCTAGTGAACTCTCCACATTATTTCTTATATTCCATTAAGTAGCACAACCATAATATATTAGACCACTAACTGTAATGACAATGTCAACATGCATAAAATTGTCACTTTCCTAGGTCAAAGCCTTCAAATATGCCATGCATGTCGAGGACAATTGCATCAAGTTCAATGTTTTTTTCATTATATTTCAAGACTTTCCTCCCATCATTGATCACAACACCATATAGAGTATACAGAGAAACTTTAATAATATGTCCATTCCAAAATTCTCTAACAGTAGAGCACATGGCCTATAATCATTCCTTCTAATGATTTCATCCACCTACACCTCCATCAAAAAGCAATTCCATCCACCAATAATTTTGTCCAACTATAAATTTGTCAACCAATAGCTTCGTCTACCTACAATTCTTATTTTCTTTGAAAGTCATTGCAATCTATAAATGCTAAGGGTTTCATGTTTATGTTCTTAGGGGAGTGTGGTTGCAAGTTTGAAACTTAAAAGAATTGAAGATAATGCACCACTAGGAGTTGAACATATGATTTAATATTACTTAATATAAGGAAGCTTATTAGGTCAAGAAATTGCAAGGATTAATAGCTTAATAGGTCTTTTTGGAAACTATTTGTGATGGTGCATGGCCATTCTTAAATGATGGAGTGATTACCTATTTAATCCTTTAACAAATAAGACCTTGGTTTGCTAAATAGCTATGTAGAGTGCCAGCCCTGTCTCTAGCTTCTTAGAGATACTATGGCCCTTAAACCATGGAAGTTTGAGGCAATAATAGGTCATTGATTCCTTTAGATGTTTTAATCCACATATGCTCTACAATGAAGCATTCGACAAGTTCATTGCCTTGATTGAATGGCCTAATTAATCCTACAAAAATTTCTTTTTGGTGGGAATAGATCATTAAAGGTGGTTGTTTTCAACTAGGAATTTCTAGTAGGTATGAGTCATCATGTCGTGTTGGCCATGACCCTATCTTTTGTAAATAATGTCTAACAATAGTATCAATTGAATGGTTTTGACACTATGTTACAAGTTTTTTGCCACGTGCACCTCGATAAGAAGTCAATTGAAACTTATCATTCAGACGAAAGCGAAATCATAATAAGGTTTCCATTGGTTAACTTATGAAAGGATCAATTATAAGAGCCGTGAATGATCGAGTAATATGTGTAACCTGTGAGGGTGTGATGACCATTCAATGTTGCGTTCCTCTGTTGTGCATAGTCTTGCTTCCACATGGTGCTCAATGTTATGGATGATAAAAAACAATTTATGGGTGTGTTCATGCTACAAGGGAGAGGAAATGTCAAGATGGCAATGTGTTTGTTGTGTGTTACCAAGTCTAATGTGGCCTCACAATTACACATTGAATAACTCTTGACAATAGATATCTTTCCTCTTGCATTTATTAGGAATACAGTGAAATGTGATATGCATTGTGAATTGTTGAACCTTATTGACCATCCTTTTACATGCTTACATGGGTGCAATGTGACTTATCACTCCTTATGAAAGGATGGAATCACTAGTTTGGATCCCAATCCCTATTTGGAGGGAAGTGATGAAACCCAATTCTACAACATGGCATGTTCAAGCATTGGTTGATGGCCAACTATAGATATTGTAAGATGTGGATGCCACTAAATGTTGTGGCACTGGCCAATACTAATTGATGTTACAATGCAACAAGTCAATTCCCCTTAAAAATCCAACTCCATGCTCCATAGTGTGGACTAATGTGCTATCTCAAAAGAGGCTGCCAACTAAGTTTAAGGAAAAAATTATAGTAATTTAATATAACAAAATAAAATTGATATAAAGATTAAACAATAGGAGAATTAGAGTTTTGTAAAAATACAACCAAATAAAATTAAAAAAATTAAAAAGAGGAGACAATTTTTGTGATAATGTTACATTTTGAGACACTAAGCAGATTGAGTGAAACATCCTTAATCACCAAATGATGCACAAATCCAAATGTATGGTAAAGGATGCCAAAATCTAAGAAAAGAAAATGTTTAAAAATGAAGCTTTTCATATAAAAAATGTAGCCCTTCATCTTAATTTGTTATCCAATGTAAGTATTGCAATGTAACAAAATAAATAAGTAAAAATAATAAATTATTAATATATTAAAATAAAGTAAATATGTATTAAAACCTAAATGAAAATTATAAAAAATTTTAAAAATTTAAATAAATGATTGAACACACAAAATATCATTTTAGTTTCACAACATTGGCACATTTTAATTAAAAAAATTTAGTTAAATAAAATATTCTAACAGTTTAAAATAAAGGATAAAAGAGTGATTACTTAGGAGCCGCTTGATAGGAAGAATATATGACAATTGGCTACACAATTGGATTCATGATGTTAAATGGTTGCTATTCAGAAATAAAATTTAAAGAGGACTGTTAGAATTGAATAGTGATAAAAAAGGTGGATTTACTTCTTACACTAGAATAAATATGGATTATGCCATTGTAATATAGTTCATCGAATGAAACATATAATCAAGTAATGTAAAAAATTAGAAGAGATCATGATTATTTGATTATGAAATTACTTGATCAAATGGCTCTAATTAATCTCACAATTGGGAAGTTAGCTACAAGGTAAAGGTTTTATGTTTTAGTCCCACGTGGTTTATTTCTTCTTTTATTTTTTAATCATTAGGTATTTTGTATTCTTTAAAGGAAAATTTGTTTTAGTGTTTGTTGTTCTTAATTTGCTTGAGAGGTTATTACCCATGCTACTAGTGATGCTTTAAATACTTGATCTATACATATGTAGATAATAACAATATTTGAAAATGCAATAATGCATGTCTGGTGTTACTAAAATTGACCAATGAGTATACAGACAGACATTTTTCATTCATTTGATGTATAAAAAAGTGTGTGAATTTGACAACCAAGGGGCCAGTGAATTATGGGTTTTACAATTTTTTGCTAATTTTAGGATTTTATTTATTTTTCAAGAAAATTTTGTAAAAGAAATTTTATCTTTATAGAAAACTTTGATTTATAAATATATTAATTTATAATTTTTATGATTCTTAGAAATAAAAAAAAATGTAAAATAAAAAATTAAAATTCTTTAGTGGTTCAATTCAAATTAGAACCTGCTTCCACACCAATTGAGGTCAACAAAAAGTCTCTTCTAAAAGAGCTACAACATTAGGTTTTTAATTGTGGTTCACCTTCAAACTACTTGAGATTTTTCATTAAGGTTCACCTCTAACTTTCTAGCCTTTGTAGGTTCAACTATAATTTGGGCTTTTATGAGCTTAACCACAACTCAATTTTTTATGAAATCAAATAAGACTTAGGCTTTCATATATGCCATTTCAAATAATATAGTGAAGTAAAGAAACATCATGAAATGAAGTTTTAATTATAACATAAATATTTTATTATGCTTTTTAAATAATATAAAGAAAAGTAAAGTTTTCAAATTCTAGAGAGAATTAAAGGATTGAAAAATTATAAATTAAAGGATTGAAAAATGGAATCCTATTTATTTGCTAAATGAAGCAGATGATTGAATAAATAAATATTTGAATAAGATTTCAAGTTGACAAATTAGTAGTCTATTATAATCAAGAAGTTAAAATTTTATTTCATAGTAAAAAGGAGAAACCCAATCAAAGTTGACATGGTTGTCTTTGATCCTTGATGCTTGCTAACGAGTTAAAGTTGCTTTAAAGGCCACTAATTCATCATCTTCAAAAGTATATTAGTTGTTCATTATGTAACTATAATTATTTTCTAGTGCATCCCTTATATAATTTTAAAATGGTTATACTATATTGATTAAACTTATTTAAGTTTTAATATATATTTATATAATACTCAAATTAAACTTTATTATTATTCATGCTCATTTACATAGCAGTTCATAAAACTTTCAAATGAGGTCTAATTAAGAAGAAATAAAAGATTTTAGACTCATCTTGACATGCTATGATGTCTTAAATATTTGTTTCTATATTTTTAGATATTTTAATTTCTAAGGATATGGCATACTTTAGGGGGCATTTTGGTTCATACCTTACTTGATGATTAATGATATAACACTTGATGATATTACAATTTTAAATACTTGATATGTAGGTACAACAAAATACTCCAATCTAACAACTAATTAAAGGATGTTTGCAGTTAGACAAACTAGCTAATGGGTTTGGAGACTAGCATTTTAAGGAGTTGATGACAGACAACATGTTTGAGGCACCATAGATCCTTTTGGTTCCTTTTCCATATAAGTTTATTCTTTTCTTATTATTATCATTATTTTTAGTAATTTATTATTTCAATTATAATAGACATTTTTTTTGTAAAAGTTAATAAGAAAATACTAAGATTTGATAAAATGTTTTTCTTAAGAAAGTCAATGAAGATGGACTAAGTTTTTGGGAGCTTAATATTCTTTTAAAGATGATTAATTTAAATAAATATTCATTTTTTTTTGTATTTTGCAATAAATAATCGTATCATGCTTGCTATTCTAATTAAAGTGAAATAGAAATATTTATAATTAAATTCAAAATATATCTCTTGATGGCTTGTCTCTCAAGCCAAGATGATCAAGAGATTTTTTGTATACACATTTTTTATTTAAGTTCCCCCACAAACATGAGCATCAACTACCTAAAATCTAAAATTTTATTTAAAAAACATATTAGAAATAGTTGAGGTTTGTTATCACAAAAAAACACTACAACTAGGTGTGACAATATAGCTTGATGGAGACAAAATAAAACTTGTTGGGTTCTTATCGATGAGTTTTATTTAATTAAATATTCATTTTTATGTCTTTAAATATTTTATTTTCTTTTTTACATATTTAATGAGATATTTCATTTTTACCAAATTTCAGGATCAAAGATATTACACAATCTCCTCTATAACTAGAAATGAAACTTTTCCATAGAATTTATCTCATTTTTTGAAAACTTTTTGTTGGTTTTGTTATATTACTATGTAACCCTAATTCTCCTCTTGAATGACCTTTACATCACTATGAATTAGCTTTATTACGTTGGTTCAATTTATGTCATTTCAATTTAATATAATTTTATTTGCAATTAAAATAATTATTTATTAACATTTATGGTTATTTATTTTGTAATAATCCAAAAAATTTTTTATTAAGATGAAGAAAATTTCATTTGACTCATACCAATGAGCTGTATGTAAGTTAAATTCATTTTTTATATTTTAAATATTTTGTTTTGTAGTTTTGGCCTGTTTACGAGTCATTTGATTCATTCATGATTAGATGATCTAGAATGTGACACATGATCTTCTTAGTAGCTTAGAATTCAAATTTGATGCATTCAATTGTTTCGCTATGATTTTATTATATATCTATGAAACTATAATTCTCTACTTGTGTGATCTTTGGAAAAGTTTTATTTTGTTGTACTTTATTGCTTAATTTATCTTATTTCAATTTCAATATTTATTTATTGAAAATTAAAACAAAAAATTTAATATAATTTATGCTTATTTATTTGTGTAATTCATAGTAATCCAAAATAATGTCTAATTAAGATGAAAATAATGTCATTTAAAGTATCTCAATAAACTCTATCTAATTAAATATTCATTTTTTGTATCATTAAATACTTTTTTTGCAATATTTTGGAGTAATTTATAATAAAATTCAATTTTTGCCTTATTTATAGTCAAATATATTATACACAAACTTTTAAAAGTCATGGAATTTTACATTGTCAAACAAATTTTCTTAGTTTTTCTAATTCTTCATTTTTGTTTAGCTATACTACTATTTAATTATAAATCATCTGTTATGTTGCTTTCACATGACCTAGATTTGTTTGTTCCACATTACTTCAATTTACCAATTTTTGGCTTTAATATATATTTAATATAAATTTTTTATGATTTATGTTTATTTACATTGGTAAATCAAGTACACCAAATGAGGTCATATTGAGAAGAAATAAATATCATTATACTCATCTCAAAGTGATCTATCTAATCGCATATTTAATTTTAAATTTTTTAATATTTTATTTTCAGTGATTCTGGGATGATTTATAAGATATTTTGATTTGTCCATAATTTGATGGTCATCGGTGTTACACTTGATGACCTCAACACCTGGAATGTGAATTTTTTCATATAATTTGTATCATTTGTTAATGATTTCATATTTGATTTGGTTTTATTTTTTTATTTCAATTTATCTCATTTTTAATTTAGTAAATACTTATGTAATATTTAAAAAATTATTATTATATTTTATTATTTATCTTTGTAATTGACCATAACTCTAATCAAGGTATGATTCAGATGAAATAGACATCATAGAACTAAACTCAATGAGAACTCTATTCAATCAAATATTTATTTATATACTTCTAAATATTTTCTCTTATAAGATTATTGATTGCTTTATGAGTTATTTTGATTCATACTTTACTTGACTATTGTGGTTGCTACCTTCAATCTGTTTAGTATCATGCAATTCAACTTTCTCAAATAATTGAACTTGTTTTCCTAAATTTTTTTTGTTTTGAATTTCTTTTTTTTATCATGTAGTACTACATCTCATTGCTTGTGACATTCGCATATACATGATTTGGTTACATTATATTTTTTAATTAATCTCATTTAAACTTTGTAAATACTTACATCATATAAAAATAATAATTTATTAATTTTTATACACACTTTTTGTAATTTGTAGTATTTCAAAATTAGGTCCGTTCGAGATGAAAAAAATGCTATTGGACTAATCCCATCGAGCACTATTCAAATAAATATTATTTTTATATTTTAAAATATCTTATTTTTTATTGCTTTGGCACATACTATGATACAATCTCACTCATACTTGATTTCATGATAGAGGATGTTAAACTTTTTTGTTCAACACTCCAGATTTATCTCATTTGTAAAAGCACTGTGCCTTGATTTTATTATACTATCATGTAACTCTAATTCTCTTATTATGTGACATCTGCATTGTTTTATTTTTTAAATTACATTAATTCAATTTATCTTATTTTTTCTTTGATACACATTTAATTAATATTAAATAATAATTTTTTTAATTTACTCTTTTTTTGAAATGTTTAGTATTTGGAAGTCTAATCAAGAAGAAACAAACATTATTAGACATTACCAGATAAGCTTTACCTAATTAAATATTAATTTTTATATTTTGAAATATTTTCTTCTCTATAGTTTTCACTTTCCTTAAAGACATCTCATTTTGTGCCAACTTTGAGGATTGAAGATAATGCATTCTAGTTCTTTTGTATCTCACAACACAACTTTGTAGCATAATCTTTCTCATTTAATTTAAAGTTTTTTTTCTATTTTAATTTTTTGAAGTAACTACAAACCTTCTCTTATGTGACCTAAATAACACATAAATTTTGTTATCTTACACAACTTCAATATATTAATTTTAGTTTTAACATATGCTTACTTATTATTAAAATAACAATTTATGTTTTTTATGGTTATTTATATTAGAACTTTGTAGTAATTCTAAAGTAGGTCTTATAAAAAAAATAAATGTTATTGGACTCATTTTGATGTGGTCTTTCTAATAAAATATTAATTTTTATATTTAAAACATTTTTATTTTTTATTGTTTTGGCATTCTTCTGATTTGTACATTAATTGATGATTAAAGTTGTTACACTTGATCTCTTTCGTATCATCAAATGCAACTATCTTATTCAATTTATCACATTTATTTAAATTTTTAGTTTGATTTGATTGCATTACTATGTAACTCTAAAGCTTCACTTGTGTGACCTTTATATTGCTATGATTTAGATAAATAACATTGTCTAAATATATCACTTGTAAACTTTAATGTACATTTACTAAATATTAAAAAATAATAATATATTATTACATATGCTTATTTACTTTCGAAGTTTGCAATAATTCAAAACGATTTCAAATTGAGATGAAGCAAATATTGTCAACCTCACCTCAAAATGCTTTATCAATTAAATATACATTTTTATAATTAAGAATATTTCATTTTCTATGGTTTTAAATTATTTTAAAAGATATTTTTATCATTCTCGATTTTATGATTAATAATATTATGCTTGATCTCCTTAAAGTCTTGGAATGCAACTTTTTCTTACAATTTATCACATTTTTTAATTTATTTTTTTCATTGATTTTATTATAATACTATGTAATGTAAATTTATTTCTCTTATGATGTTTGTCTTTTTAATTTTGATTTTATTAGATTTCATCAATTTAGCTTATTCTTACTATAATATAAATATATTTATTTTAATATTAAATAAATAATATTTTATTATTTATGATTATTCACTTTGGTAATAATTAAGAATTATAGATGCGGTCTAATTGTGAAGAAACAAAAGTTCTTAGATTCTTATGGGCTCTATCCAATTAAATATTAATTTTTAAATTAATAAATATTTTAATTACTATTATTTTGATGAGCTTTACAAGAGATTTAGATTTATATCTTATTTGATGATTGACAATGTTATACTTAGTTCTTTTTGAATTTCAAAATGTAATTTCCTATATAACTTCTCTCGTATTTTAAAATTTTGCACTTTCATATTGTGATATTATTTTTCAACTCTAAATTTTTTATTATATGACCAGTAAGTTAGTTTGATTTGGTTATGTTACATTCCTTCATTTTATCCAATTTCATCTCTAAAATAAAACTTTATTATTATTGTTTCTTATTTACTTGTTAATCCATAGTAATTCCAAACACATTTTGTTGAGGTAGAACAAGCATCACTTTGCTCAGCTCAATGAGCTATATGATATTCGATATTATAATTTTAAAATTTTATTTTCTTTAGTTTTGACTTGATTTTGAAGGTATTTCGATTAGCGCCTTATTGACGATCGAGGATATTACCCTCGATCTCTTTTGCATATTATAAGGCAACTTTCCTATATAATTTATCTCATTTACTTAAATTTTTTTGATTGATATATCACACTCAGCTTTAATATATATTTTTTGAAAATTAAAAAATACTTCACTATGATTTATGCTAATTTATTTTGGTAATTCTCTATAATATTAAACAAGGGGAGAGAAGACAAACATTGTTGGACTCATCTTGACGAGTGTTACACAATTAAATTTTCAATTTTTTTTACTTTGAAATAGTTCAATATTTGGGTTTTTGTATGCTTCACGGGACATTTACATTCATAGATAAATTTATTATAAAATATTATTGCACTTAATCTCTTTAACATCTTGGTGTAGGCCTTCCCATTAAATTTGTCTAATTTGTTCACAATTTTCTTTTTTATTATGCTTTTATGTTATGTAACTCTACATCTCTTGTGTAACATTTACAAATCCTTATTTTTCTTATACTATGATTCCTTAATTTATCTTATTTTAGCTTCAATATATATTTACTAAATATTTAAATGATAATTAATTGGTTTTTAAGTTTATTTAGTTTATAAATTTGTAGTAATTCTAAAAGAGAATTAATTGAGATGAAACAACTATCATTGAGCTTGTTTAGATGAGGTTTACCAAATTGAACATTCATTTCTTTATAAATAAATCTTTTTATTTTTGAAGAAAAAGAAACCCTTTTAAAACATTTTCTTTATAAATAAAAGTTTTATCAAATAAATGTTTTATGTTTTATTTCTTTTAACATTATTTTTGTTATACTACTTTGAAACTTTAAATCTCTTCTTATCTGACTTTACATTACTTTGATTTGTATATATTTCATTGATTCAATTTGCCTATTTTGAATTTTAATATATATTTAGTGAACACTAAAATAATTCTTTGTTAATATTTTTACTTATTTAATTTTATTTGTAGTAATTCTAAAGGAGGTCTGATTGAAATGAAAAAAACTTCATTAGAATCATGTCAACGATGTCTATCCATTTTAGTATTCTTTTTTTATATTTTCAAATTCTTTATTTTATAAAGTTTAGCTAGCTAAATGAGACATTTAAATTTGTACAAACTTGATAATAAAGGATGGGATTAGGGATTTTTGCATTACATGCTTTGACAATAAAGGATGACACTCTTAATCTCCTTGCTAGCTTGTAATGTAACTTTTTATTATAATCTATATCATTTCTTAAATTATTTCTCTTTTAGTTTGCTATATTACCACGTAAATCTAAATGTCCTCATGTGTAACATTTACATTGTTTTGTTTTGGTTATTTTCGATTGTTTAAATTTTTTTCATTTCGATTTTAGCATATATTTACTTAATAATAAAACATTAATTTAATTTTATTTACTCTTCTTTAATTTGGAAATTCATAGTAATCTAAATGTGGTGCTATTGAAATAAAACAAAGGTCATTGGACTCATCTCAATGAGCAATATTTAATTTTTACTTTTTTAAATATTTTTCTTTTTGTTCTTTGCATGATTTTTTAGATATTTCTATTTGTACCTAATTCCATGATTTAAGATGTTACACTTGATCTCCTAGTATCTTGCAACATAATTTTTTAATACAATTTATCTCCTTTATTCAAAAACATAACTTTGGTTTGGGTTTCTTTCTAAATAACTCTAAATCTCCTCTTGTGTGACCATTGTATCACTTTTATTTTTGATATATTATATTATTTCGATTCATCTTATTTTAGGTTTAATATATATACATATTTATTTAATATTATAATTATAATTTTTTATTTATTATGCTTATTTATTTTGGAATATTCTAGTAATTCCTATAAGATCCATTGAAGATGAAGAAAACGAATATCGAAGCATCTCCATAAGTTATATATAATTAAATATTTGTTTTTATATTTTTTAAATTTTATCTCACTTCCTCAACATTTTTATTTTAATTAGTATATATTACTATGTAAATCTAAATCTCCTCTTGAGTAAACTTGACATCACTTTGATTTTTTTAATATCATATTAATTAAATTTATCTCGTCTCATCTATAATATGTATTTACATAATGTTGTAATAAAACTTTATTATTATTTATACTTATTTATCTTGTTAATTCCTCAATAATTCTTACTGATTTCTGTTCTTGTAAAAAATATTAATTTTTTAATATTTTAAATATTATTTTATTTTTTTTCTCAATTTGAGTGATATTTTTTATTTCTTCTTAATTTAATAATCAAGGTTACAACACTTGATGTCATTAGTTTCCAACAATTCAAGTTTCTTATACAATTTATCCAATTTTTTTTTATTTTTCACTTTGATTATATTATATTACTATGTAACTCTATAAAGTTTTTAAGTGTGACCTTTATATTTCTATGATTTGGATAACTATATTTCTTCAACATATTGTATTGAATTTCGTATTTATATTTAGTTTAGTAATTCACAATAATTCCAAACAAGGTCTCATCAAAATTATTCAAAATTTGTTGTAGTCCTCTTAATGAGCTCTATCTAATTCAACATAAATTTCTCCATTTTTAAATATTTTTTTTTTCTATTATTTTTTGTATGGTTTGAGAGATATTTTGGTTCATAATTAATTTGATGATACTATATGCTACACTCTATCCTCTTTGTATCTTTGATCTCAATTTTCCAGTGAAATTCATCTCATATCATCAAATATTTTTGTTTTAGTTAATTGTATTATTAGGAAACACCAAATCTCCTCTGATGTGGCTTTTCCATCACTTTGATTTTGTGACATAATGATTCAATATATCTCATTTTAGGTTCAATAGATAGTCACTTATATAACAATAATAACTAATAATTACTTATACATATTTAGTTGTGTGGTATGCCATAATTTTTAATGAGATCCAATCAAGATGAATCAAAACTTGTTGGAGTCATCTCTACCAACTACATTGAATCAAAGATTATTTTTTTTATTTATAATAAACATTCTAAAGTTATTATAAGTTTTTTGAGATATTTTAATGTATATCTAATTTAATGATCAAAGATTTTACATTGGATCTCCTTACTGTCTTAGAATTTAACTTTCATGTATTGTTTAAATCATTCCTTCAAATTTTTTGTTTTATTGTTTTTATATTACTATTCAACTCTAAATATCCTTTCGTGTGATTTTTTTAATAGTTTTGATTTTGTTGTATTATAATTCTTCAATTTATTTATTTTTTTCTATAAAATGAGACTCGATGGAAATGAATCAAATATCATTGTCCCATCTTGACTCACTCTTTGGTATTAAATATTTATTTTTATATTGGCAAATATTTTATTTTCAAACATTTCAAGAGTTTTATGATGCATTTTTATTTATAACTAATTATATGATTAAGGATGTTACACTTGATTTCCAAAGTATCCTAGAAAGAAACTTTCTTTTATATTTTACCTTATCTATTTAAATATTTCTCTTTGATCTTTTTGTATTAGTATGTTACTAAAAATATTTTCTCATCTTAGCTCTACATTGCTTTGATTTGGTTATATTACATCATTTCAAGTTATAATATTTTAGTTTTAATATTTATTTTGCTTAGTATTGAAATAATAATTTATAAATTTTATTTTTAATTAATTTGTAAATTCACTAAAATTCCAAACAAGGTTCAATTGTGACACAATAAAATTTTTTGGATTCTTCTTGACAAGCTCTATCAAAATAAATATTCATTTTTCATTTTTTTAGATATTTAATTTTCAAGTGGTTTTGCATACCTTATAGGACATTTTCGATTAATACATGAACTGATGATCAAAGAGATTACACTCGATCTAATTGATTCTCATTTCTATAATTTTTTTCTTTATTTTTCTTCTATTACTTTGATGAAACTAATCTCATTTTGTTGTTTAATATGTATCTTCTTAATATATAAAAAATATTATTTTGTTATTTGTGCTTAATAAACTTAGTAATTTATAATAGCTCCAAATCAAGTCAAATAAAGACAAAACAATTACTATTGGACTTATCTCAATAAGCTCTCTATCAAATAAAATTTTTATTTATATATTTTTTAATTATTCATTTGTTTGGGTTTCTTCCATTATGTATTAGAGTTTTTGTTTTGTATCTAATTTGATTGTTAAGAATATTACACTCGAACTCTTTAGTATATTTAAATAGAACTTCTACATTATATCTCATTTGTACAAATTTTTTACTTTTATATGGCAATTTTGTTATATGACTTTAAATTTCTTCGCATGTTACATTTACATTACTTGTTTTATTTGTGTTATATTGTTTCAATTTCAATCAATTTTGCTTTAATATATATTTAATTAATATCAATATAATATGTTGTTTTTAATTATGCTTATTTGTTTCTCTAATTTATTTTTATTCAAAACAAATTGCATTGATGATGAATCTCATTGGACTAATCTTGAAAGTTTAACCTAAATAAATATTTATTTATATTTTTAAATTTTATTTATTCTATAATAATTTTTGTGCATTTTTTAAATGTTTTGATTCATTTCTAATTTGACAATTAAGGATGTTATAATCAATCTCTTTTATATCTTTCAAATCAAAGTTCTCGTAAAATTTATCTTCATTCCTTAATTTGTTCTCTTCAATTTTGTTATATTACTATGTAACTTTAAGGCTTTCTTGGGTGATCTTTTCATTTGATTATATTTTGTTACTTTATTTTACCTTATTTTAACTTTAATATAAATAATGAATTATTAAAAATATTTTGTTATTATTTTATTTTATCTAATATATTAATTCATAGCAATTATAAATGAGTTCAAATTTAGAAGAAACAAACATCAGTAGACTCATCTCAACAATCTCTATTTGTTTAAATATGCAATTTTCCATAGTTTTTTCTTGCCATATGAGACATTTTAATTTGTACATAATTTATCAGTCGAGGATACTACACTCCAACCATTCAGTAGCATGTATTACAACTTTCACCTCTTGTGTAGTATTTATATCACTTTGATTATGTCATATTACATTACTTCAATTATAAAATTTGAGCTTTAATAATTATTAACTTATATTAAAATAATAATTTACTATTATTTGTGCCTATTTATTAAGTTTATTAGTAATAATAAAAAAAATGCTTGATCTACCTGAAACTAACATTTTTTTACTCTTCTTTATAAGCTTTATTGAATAAAATATTTGTTTCACAAATGCACGCACACATACAAACAGACAGACACACACACACAAACACACACACACACACACACACACACACACACACACACACACACACACACAAACACACATATATATATACACATATATATATATATATATATATATATGTTAGGGCATTTGTTGCCTTTATGTGAAATTTTGATTCGTAGCTAATTTAATGATAAACGGTATTATACTCAATCTCTTTAGTATCTTGGAATACAAATTTATTATAAAATTTATCTCATTTTTTGAAAAATTTGGCTTTTATTTGGCTATATTACTAAGAAACACTAAATTTCTTATCATGCAAAATTTATATTGCTTTGTTGTAGTCGTAGTTTAATACTTTAATTTATCTTATTTTAATTAATTTATATTAACTTAATATTTTATATCAACATACTATTATTTATTATTATTTATTTTTATGATTAGTAATAATTCCAAAAAAGTCTGATTACTGGGAAATAACTACATTAGACTTATCCTCATTGTGGTTATCAAACCAAATATTCATTTGTAATTTTTAGGTATTTTTTTTCTATAGCTTTGGTATGCCATACAAGTCATTTTTATTGGAACCTTATTTGGAAATCATGAATATTATATGCAATCTCCTTAGCATGTTGGAATACAAAATTCATATAAAATTTATCTAATTTTTTTAAAATATTTTTTGCTTTAATTTTGCCATATTGGTATGTAACTCTATATCTTCTCTTATGTGACCCTTACATCACCTTCAATTTTTTAATTACATTACTTTTATTTATATCATTGCAACTTTAACAAATTTTAATTAATACAATTTATGCTTATTTATTTTGTTAATTCTCAATAAATTCCAAATGAACATTGATTGAGATGAAAGAAACATCATTGGACTCGTGTCGATGAGTTCTATCAAATTAAATATTCGTTTTTAAATTCATTATCTTTACCTCAGTTTAACAGTTATATGTATATATTATTCAATATTGAAATAATATTTTATTATTATTTATATCTGTTAACTATGGTGATTCTTTATAATTCCAAATTAGGTCAGATCAATAAAAAATGTCATAGTGTTCCACTAGATTATTTATATTTATTTTTAAATATATATTTTCTATGATTTTGGCCTGCTTTGTGAGAAGTTTTTACTTGTAACTTATTTGAAGATAGTGGATGTTACAATCAATCTATATAGTATCTCAAAATGTATCTTTTTTATATTTTTATCTTATTTATTCAAATGTTTTATTTTTATTTTGTTATATAATTTCAAATACAATATATTTATGTAG
The DNA here is from genome assembly GCA_023846275.1 of Vanilla planifolia. Classification (NCBI taxonomy): domain Eukaryota; kingdom Viridiplantae; phylum Streptophyta; class Magnoliopsida; order Asparagales; family Orchidaceae; genus Vanilla; species Vanilla planifolia. The sequence goes on along the minus strand of JAIUJO010000158.1, from coordinate 128,915 downwards.
TATTAAAATAATATATATTTTTTAATTTTTATACTTATTACATTGATAGTTCACAGAAATTCTAAACAAAGCTTAATTGAAATGAAAGAGATGTCGATTGAGTCGCCCTAATAATCTTTATGTATTTAATTTTTTTATGATTTTAAATATCTTTTATCTAAAATTTTCACATGCTTTATGAGATCATTTAATTTGTAACTTATTTTATGATCAATATTGTTTTACTTAATTGTTTCAGTATATTGGATATAAGTTTTCCATATAATTTATCTTATTTATTCATATATTTTGCTTCAATTTTGCTATGTTACTATAAAGTCTAATTCCTTGTCTTGTAACATTGACATGGCTTTGATTTGATTATATTAAATTTGTTGAAATTTTTTCATTAAAACTTTAATATGTATTTTTTTAATATTAAAATAATAATTTTTAATTATTTGTGCTATTTACTTTTGTAGTTCATGTAATTATGAATAAACTCCATTGGTCGCAAAGGAAATGTTGCTTGACTTATGTCAAAGTACTCTATACAATAAGACTTTCATTTCTATATTTTTAAATTGTTTATTATCATAGGTTTTGGCATACTTTATTTGACATTATGTTTCATACTAGATTTGATGATCAGGAATGTTACACTTTATCTCCTCTCTCATTTTGAATGCAACTTTCTTGTATATTTTATCTTATTTAATCAAATATTTTGCCTTGATCTAGTTATATTATTTGTGTTTAATTTATTTTATTTTTGCTTTGAAATATTTATTGTATATTTAAAAATAATAATTTATTTTTATATATCCTATTTTACTTTGGCATGCCTTATGAGGGATTTTGACATGTACATGGTTTGATAGTTGATGATATTAATCTCGATCACTTTATTTTCTTTGAATTAAAATTTATTTTATAATTTATCTCATTTATTCACTTTTTTTTGTGCTTTGATTTTATAATATTGTTATAAAACTCAAATTTTCCTCTCATGTGACATTTACATAACTTTGATTAAGTTATATTACATTGTCTTAATTTTTTTTCATTTCAACTTTAATTTATATTTACTAAATTTTAAAATAATAATTAAGGTTATTTATGTTTATTATATGTGGTAATTCATAGCATTCCAAAATGAGGTCTATTAGAGGAAAAATAAACATCGACGTGTTTTCTTATTGAGTTTTACCATTTTAAATTTTTATTTTAATATTTTTAATTATTTTATTTATATGTGTTTTCGTATACTTTATGATATATTTTAATTTTTATAAGATTTGATTTCTTGGGATGTTACACTTGAACTCCTTAATATCTTTGAAAAAAAATGTTTTTTTACAATGTATCTAAGTTAGTAAAAGTATTTTTTTAAATTAGTTTCAATATTATGTAACAAAAATTCTCTTTTAGTTGGGCATTTTCATCACGTTGATTTGGATAAATTACTTTGCTTAAATTTATCGGCTTTCAACCTTCATCATAATTACTTAAAATTAAAATATAAATTTATTATTATTTGTGTGTATTTATGTTGGTTTTCTGTAGTGAATCCCAACAAGGTTTGGTTGTGATGGAGCAAATTAATTTGGACTTTTTTTTATAAGGTTTATCGAATAAAAAAATGTGTTTTTATATTTTTATTGCTTTGGTAGGATTTACAACTTATTTTTATTCGTAGCCTACTTAACAAATGAGATTGTTACAATTGATCTCCATAGTATCTTCGAATGTAATTTTTTAATATTATTTATCTTATTTCTTTTAAAGATTTGTATTGAATTGCTTTTTTATTATCTAATTCTACATCTCCTCTCATGCGACTTTTATATCACCACAATTTCATTATAATACATTGCTTCAATTTCTCTTATTTCTACATTAATATATATTTACTTTATCTTAAAAAAATAATTAATGCTATTTGGACTTATTTGGTAAATCATTGTAAATCAAAAGTAGTTGTAATTGTGAAGAAATTATCATCCATAAGCATGGATCGATCAGTTCTATTTAGTTAAAAATTTGTTTTAAAATATTTAAATATTTTATTTTCTAGGATTTGAAATATTTTATGAGTCCTTTTCAGTCTTTTCTAAATTTATGATTAAGAATATTACATTTGGACTCCTTTTTGTGTATAAATATGACTATTTGGTATCAATCATCTCACTTGCTCAAGTATTCTCTTTCATTTGGTTATGTTCTATGTCATTTTAAATCCCATCTCATTTGACTTTTCATCATTTTGAATTGATTTTATTACATATCATCAATTTATTTCATATAGATTTGATATATATTTATTTAATATTAAATTAATATTTTTTAATTACTTATGTTTATTTAATTTAGTAATCTGTTATAATTCTGAATGATGTCCAATGGAGATGAAATAAATTCCATTAAAACAATCTTGATGAAGTCTATCTAGTTAAATATTTTTTATGATTTTAAAAATCTTGTTTTTTAAGATTTTACCTACTTTATGTGATTTTCTCATTCATATCTGATTTAGCTGTTGAAAAAATTACACTCAATGCTTTTAGTACCTTGTAATGCAACATTCTTAAATACTTTATCTCATTTTGTCAATTTTTTTACTATAATTTTGTTATATTATATTGAAACTCCAAATTTTCTTTTGTGAGACCTTTATATCACATTGATTTGTTTACATTATATTGCTTCAATTTATCTTATTCATATTTAATGTATTTTAACTTAATGTTAAAAATAATAATTTATTATTATTTAAGCACATTTTTCTATAGTTCATAAAAATTCCAATTAAGGTACACTCAAGATGAAACAGAATGAGCTTGATCTAATTGAATATTAGTTTTTGTATTTTTTACATTTTTTTTCTTTTTAGCATATCAACACTTATATGACATATTTTGAATTATTTTTTAATTTTATGTTGGAAAAATGTTGCACTCAATCTCCTTTGTATGGTGGAATGCAAGTTTCCTATAAAATCTATGTAATTTCAAATACTTTTTCATTTTGATTTGGATGTAGTAATATGTAATTTTGAGTCTACACTCATGTGACTTTAACATCATTTTTATTTAGTACTATTTGGTTGTTTCAATTTCTCTCATTTACCTTTAATAAACATTTACCTACTTTTTAAAAAAATAATTTATTACTACTAATGCTTATTTTTTCATAATGTTCTGTAATTCTAAATGGTCTTCGATCTAGGTGAAACATGCAATTAAATATGACATGTGGAAGTCTTCCAAATTTAATATTTGGTTTTATATTTTAAAATATTTTATTTTCTAGGAATTTGACATATTTATTAGATATTTTGATTCATATATTATTTGATGATGATGGATGCTACACTTGGTCACTTTTATATCTCAGAATGCAACTTTCTCATAAATTATATCACCTTTCTTGAAAGTTTTTTATTTTATTTTGTTATATTACTATATGAATCCACATCTTTATTCTGTGATTTTTACATTGCTTTTGTTTAGTTATATTACATTACTTCAAGTTATCCCATTCAAACTTTGATAAATATCTACTTAATATGAAAATAATAATTTATTACTATTATTAATGCTTATTACTATGATAATTTATGCTGATTTGAAACAAAGTCCAACCAAGACAAAACAAACATAACTAGACCTTTTTAATAGGCTCTATCAAATTAAATATTTATTTTTATATTTTTAAATATCTTAGTATTGGACATTTATCTAGCTTAAATAGATATTTTGATTCATACCTTGTTGATCAAGAATGTTACAGTTCATCTTCCTATTACCTTGGAAAAGGACTATACTATAAATTTTATCTTTTCTTTAAATTTTTAATTTTATTTTGAAATATTGCTATACTTCTATTTGTCTCATTTTCACTTTAATACATATTTGCTAAGAATTAAAATAATATTTTTCTATTATTTAGTCTTATTTAATTTTGTAATTTGTATTAAATTAAAACGAATTCCAATGATGACAAAATAAACGATATTGGATTCATATTGATGAGCTTTATCATATTTAGTCTTAATTATATATATACATTTAGTTTTTATTTATTAATATTTTTTCTTTATTTTTGAGATATTATGATTTATACATGATTTGATGATAAAAGCTACTACACTCAAGTTGTTTAGTATCTCAAAATCTAATTTCTTATGTAATTTATCTCACTTTTTCTATTTTTTTCCTAAAATTTTGTTATATTAATTTGAAATGTTAATTCTACTCCTATGCAACCCTTTCATAACATTAAATTTTTCATATTATATTACCTGAATTTATCCTATGCTAGCTTAATATATACTTGATATTAAAATAATAAATTTTTTATTATTTTCACTTATAAAATTATGTTTCAATAATTTTGGATGAGTTCTGATTGAGAAGAAACAAACAATGTTGGACTTAACTAGGTGATATAACGCATATAAAACATTCATTTTTTATTTTTGTAATAAGTTAATTTTTTAGAGTTTAGACATCAATTGTGAATTCAAGTTTCTTACATAATTTATCTCTTTTCTTAAAATATATTTCCATTGAGTTGGTTATATTACAATGTAACTCTAAATCTCTCATGATTTCACAACTACATATCTTTGATTAAGTTATATTTCACTACATCAATTTTTCTCTTTTCAAGTTTAATATATATTTACATAATATTATAAATTCAACATGTTATATTTGTGCTTATTTTATTTTGTAATTAGTAGTAACTTCAACCGAGGTCTGATCTAGATGAAGTAAAAGTCATTTGACTCACACAAATAATCTCTATCCAACTAAATATTCTTTATAAATTGTTTGAAATAATTTAGTTTGCAAATTATAGTTACATTTTAAGTGATCTTTTAATTGATATCTGATTTAATGACGAAATTATTATACTCAATTCTTTTAGTATCACATAACACAACTTTCCAATAAATTTATCTAATTTTTCAACTTTTTGCTTTTATTTTGTTGTACAACATAGCTTTAGTTTTTGACATTTTTGTATTAATATATATTTTCTTTATGGAAATAATAATTTTTTATTGTTTTATTTTTTTTTTGTAATTCTTAGTAATTCCAATTGATGTCTTATCGAGAAGAGGCAAACTTCATTGTTCTCATCTAGAAAGGTTTTATGCAATTAAATTTGATTTTTGTGTTCTTAAATATTTGAATTTCTTATTTTATTTGTATATTTTATGAGATATTTTTGTTCATGCCTCATTTGATTATCAAAGATGATGTACTTAATCTCCTTATTATCTTTGAATACAACTTTCATGCATAATTTATCTCATTGCTTATTGTTTTTAACTTTTGTTTGTTGTTTTATTTTGAAACAGTTATTCTCCTTTCAAGGGACCAATACATCACTATAGATTGGTTTTATTATATTTTTTAATTTATCTCATCTAAGTTTTAATATTTGTTAACTTATAATCAAAATAATAATTTAATATTTTTTTTCTTATTTATTTCATTAATTTGTATAAATTACATTTAATGTTAGATTAAGGCAAAAAAGTGTTGTTTGATTCTTTTGAATGTGCACAAGCAAATTAAATATTTAATTTTGTATTTTATATATTTTATTTTCTTGGAGATTTTGCATACATCATGAGAACTTTTTATTAGTAACATATTTGACAATTGATGATGTTCAACTAAAACCCCTTAGTATCACTGAATAAAACTTTCACATACAATATATCTAATTGAATGAAATTTTGGGTTTTGATTTTTTATAAAAGTGTGTTGTACTAAATCTCTTCTTATATGACATTTCTGCCAATTTGATTTGGTGACATTATATTATATTTTTTAATTTGGCTTTAATATATATTTTATTAATATTAAAAAATAATTTATTTACTTTTTGCTTATTGTTTCTTTGATAATAAGTAGTAATTCAAAATTATGTTCAATCAAGATGAAAGAAGCATTGTGTGACTCATCTGGTGAGTTTTATGCAAGTAAATTGTTTTATACTATTAGATACCTTTTCTCTATAAGTTCAAAATGCTTGATGTGACATTTTCATTAATACTAGTTTACCTTATCAAGGATGCTACACTTTATCCACAAAGTATCTTGGAGGACAACTTTTCTACACAATTTATCTTATTTCTTCAAGCATTGATCTTTTCTTTTGTTATATTATAATAAAACTCTTATGGCCTTCTTGCAAAACCTTTGCAACATTTTTATTTTGTTATATTACATTACTTCAAATTATCTCATTCTCATTTAATAATATTATCTTAATATTAAAAAATAATTTATTATTATTTATTTTTATTTAAATTAATAATTGATATTAATTTAGAATGTCACTTGATCAAGGTGAAAGGAATTTCATTGGACTATTATGGATGATTTTTAACTTTTTAAATATTTAGTTCTATATTTTGAATGTTTGATTTTTATATTTTGATATGTACTTTGATTCGACAATTGAGGTTGTTATCCTCAATCTCCTCAACATCTTGCATTTAAACTTTTTCATATATTTTATCTCATTTCTTTTTGTTTTTGGCTTTGATTTTAATATTACTTTAATTTAATTATATTTCAATGCTTTGATTTACCTTATTGTAGTTTTGATCTATGTTTTGTATGTTTTAAAATTATGGCTTTTTTGTTTTTATGCTTATTTACTTCTGTAATTTGAATTACTTCAAGATGAGGTCTAGCAAAGATGAAATGGACATCAATTGTTCATCTTGTTAAGCTTTATATAATTAAATATTCATTTTTATAAGTTTATTATCTTATTTTCAATGGTTTTGGTGGACTTTATGAGGCAATTTGACTTGTACCTTATTTGATATTCTAGGATGATACCCACAATTACTATAGTATATTTGGACAAAACTTTGTTGTACAATTTATTTTATTTTGTGAATTTTTTATTTGATTTTGTTTTATTTCTATATAACTCAAAATCTCTTCTTGTTTGAGAATTACATTACTTTAATATGGTTAAATTACATTGCATAAATTTATCTAAATTGAACTTTATCATATATTTTCTAAATATTAAAATAATAGTTCAATTTTGTGCATTCTTGTTTACTTTGGTTATGCATATTACTTTTAAATGTTGTTTGATTAAGAAGAAAAAGCATCATTGGACTCTTCTCTATATGGTTTATCCATTTAAATGTTCATATCAGTTTCAAAAAAATTATTTTCTAGGGTTTCACTTGGCCTATATGACATTTTGATTTACACATAAATTAACTAGGAAGGATGCTACACTCGATCTGCTAAGTATCGTGGGATATAATTTTCTAGCATAGTTTAACATTACTTCAAATGTTTAACTTTGATTTGCTTATATTACTATGAAAAACAAATTTGTCCTGTGGTGTTTCGTTTCACTGATTTCATTTTGATATATTATATTGCTTTAATATTATGAAATTTTTTCCTTAATATATAGTTATTTAAAATTGAAATAATTTACTTTTATTTATTCATAATATTTTTTTATTTTAAGTAATTCAACATAATGTCTTATCGATTTGAAGCAAACATCATCGTACTAATCTAGTTCTTATTCTCTAGTCAAATAATCATTTTTTTAAAATTTTTTTCTATGTTTTTTTTTCATTTTATGAGGTATTTTATTCATATCAAAATTGACTTTAAAGGAATTTATCCTCGATCTCCTTAGTATCTTATAGTGCAACTTTTACATACAATTTTTCATTTTTCAACATTTTTTTGCCCTTAGATGGTTATATTACTATGAAGCTCTAATTGCCTATCTTATGAACTTATTAATTAGATTAGATTATAGTATATTGATTTAATTTTTCTCATTTCAACTATCACATATTTTTTCATACTATTTAAAAAATTATTATTATCTATGCTTAATAGCATTAGCATTTTGCATTAATTTTAAAAATCTTATGATCAAAATGAAATAAGAGTCATGTTGATGAGCTTTAACTTTTATTTTTTAAAATATTTAATTTTCAATCATTTGGTCATAATTTGACTTATTTTCATTCATATCCGACTTATGATCGATGAAGTTGCACGTAATGTTATTTGTCTCGTAGAATTAAACTTTCCAGTATAATTAATCTCATTTCTCTAACTTTATTACTTTATTTTTGTTATTTTATAATGAAGCTCTAATTCTCCTCTCAAGTGACTTTTATATCTCTTTTACTTGGATATATCACATTGCTTCAATTTATCTTATTTTAGCTTCAATATGTATTTACATAATATTCAAATAATAATTTATTATTAATTATGGTTATTAATTCTGGTTATTCATAGAAATTAAAAAAATATGAAATCAACTTGAAAAAAAAGGTTTTGGGCTCGACTCAATGAGCTCTATTCTATTAAATATTCATTTCAATATTTTTAAATATTTTTTTATCTATAGGTTTGGCTTGCTTTATAAGAAATTTTGATTCAAACTAGATTCTACGTTGGAGAATATTACACTTGATCTCCTTAGTGTCATGGAGAACATCGTTTTTATACAATTTCTCTAATTTCTTTAAATTTTCTTTTTGATTTGGTTATGTTAATGTGCACCCTAACTATTATCTCGTGTGACCATTACTCAATTTGATTTTGTTACATTAAAATGTTATATTATTATTTTGATGAAACTTTACTTAATTTTAAATAAATATTAAAATATTATTTAATATTATTTAATTTTATAATTCACAATAATTACGAATGAGATCCAAAATAGATGAAACAAACATTTCTGAACTTCTCTCAATGAGCTATAACAATGAAAATTTTTCTTTCTATGTTTTAAAATTTTCATTATACTAGGTTTTATAATGCCTTATAGTACATTATAATTTGCACATGATTTCAAATTTAAGGATGTTAGTCTATCTCTATAATATCTTAGAATGCAACTTCCCAATAACATTATATCACTTATTTTACTTTTTTGTTTGATATTATTATCTTAATATGTAACTCTAGATATCTTCTCATGTGACTTCTACATCGCTTTAATTATGTTATATTATTTTATGATAACTATTCTAATATTTAGCTTTTATCTATACCTATATAATATTATAAAATACTTATTGTTATTTATTGTAATTTACTTTAGTAGTTTTCTTTAATTATAAATAAGTTTTGATGAATACAAAAAATTATCATTAGACTATGTAGATCAGCTCTATCTAATTAAATATTTTATTTTCTATTAATTTGCTACATATTACGAGTTATTTTAATTCTAACCTGATTTGATCATTGAGAACATTGTACTCAATCACCTTTGTACCTTAGAAAGCAACATTCTTATTGAATTTTTTTTTTAAATTTGTTTTTTTAATTTTGTTATTTTACTATTTAACTCTAAATCTCCTTTCATTTTCTTTTATATTACTTTCATTTGGTTATATTACTTTATTTTAAATTTTGTCATTTTAGCTTTAATATTAATATATTCAATATTGTAATAATAATTTTATTTTATTTTTACTTAGCTAATTTGATAATTTGTAGTAATTCTGAATGAGTTTTGCATGACCAAAAAGAAAATTTTTGGGTCTCAACTTGAGAAGCTCTATCAAATTAAATATTTATTGTTATATTTTTAAATATTTTATTTTATAAGGTTTTAGTATCTTTTAATAAATGTTTATTTGTATATGATTTGACTATCAATGATACTACATTCTATTTTCTTAGTTCATGGAAAACAACTTTCTCTAACAATTTATCTCATTTATCAAAATGTTTTATTTTTATTTCTGTGTTACTATGAAACTCTAATTTTTCTCTTGTGTGACCATTACAATTTTTTTAATTGTATTACAATCTTAAATTTACCCAATTTCAATTTTAATATCTATTTGCTAAATATTAAAATAATAATTTATTTTTCTTTTTAATAGTTAAATTTTCTAATTAATAATAAATCCTAGTGAGATATAATGGAGATGAAAAGCCATCATTGTTCTCATCTCTATATGCTTGATCACCTTTGTATCTTAGAGTTGAACTTTTCCACACAATTTATATAATTTCTTAAACTTTTTTTATTTGATTTTGTTAAACTATATTGGTTTTGTTACCACATTTATGATTTAATATATATTCAATTAATACTAAAAATAATGATTTATCATTATTATACATATTTACTTTTAGTAATTCATAGAATTTGAAAACAAGGACGCATTGAGATGAAACAAATATTGTTCCACTAGTCTCAAGGAGTTTTAGAAAATTAAATATTCATTTGTATGCTTTTAAATATATTTTTAAGTTTTTTTTGTAAGTTTTATAAGTGATTTCAAATTGCACCTATTAGTTCAGTATCTTGGAATGTAACTTATCAATATGATTTATTGCATTTCTTCAAATTTTTTGTTTATATTTTTTTATATTGAATTATTTCTATTTATATCATTACTACTTTATTATTTAGGTACTCAATATCAAAATATTGATTTTCTATTTTTTTAATCCTTGTTGCTATTATAAATTATAATAATTCCAAATAAGGCATAATCAATATTGAAGAAATGTCATTGATCTCATGTCAATGAGCACAATAAAGTTAAATATTCACATGTTTATATTTAATTAATTTATTTTTATGATTTTAGCAAATATTATGAGATATTTTTTTTGTACATGATTTAACAATCAAAGATATCACACTCAACCTCCTTAGTGTGTTGGAACTTTTTCTAAAATTTATTTAATTTCCTCAAATAATTTAGTTTGATTTCATTATATTATCAAGAAACTATAGTTCTTAACTTTTGTGACATTTATATGACTTTTATTTTGTCATACTATATTATTTTGATTCATATCATTTTAGCTTTAGTACATGTTTACCTAGTTTTAAATAACAATCTATTATTATTTTAGCTTATTTATTTTTATTATATGTGTCATTCAAAATGAGGTTCAAGTAAGATGAAGAAAACATCATTCCACAAATCTTAATGTATCTAATTAAAAATTTATTTTATATTTTTTTAAAATTCTATTTTTTAAGGTTTTTGTATCCTTTGGTATATGTTTATCTTATTTGATGATTGAGTATATTACACCCAACAACCTTATTATATTAAAATGAAATTTTCCCATGCAATTTTTATGATTTTACCAATTTGTCCTCTTAAATTAGTTATATTAGTATGTGCCCAAATTCTCTTTCATTTGACTTTTATATCTCTTTCATTTGGTAATGACATATTTTTCCAATTTATCTTATAGGAACTATATTGTTAATTCATTTCATATTAAAAGAAGGAACTTATTGCAATTTATGCTTCATTAATTTTGTAATTTGGCACAATCTAAAATGACATATCATCAATATGATACAAACATAATTCCAATCATTTTCATAAGCCCTATCTAATTATGGTATCTTTTATATATTTAAATGTCTTAGTTTTTAGGATTTTGTAATTGTTTATAAGATTTTTTTAATTTGTATTTTTTTTTATGTAAATTGTATTTTATTTCTTAGAATATGTAGCGTGAATTTAGTTATATTAGTATGAAACTCTAATTGCCTTCTCGTGTGGCCTTTACATTTTCATGATTTTGTTATATTATATTACTTCAATTTATCTAATTTTTTCTCTAATTTATACATACTTTTTTAAAGTAAAAATAAATTATGGTTATTTACTTTTGTAATTCAGAATAATTCAAAACAAGGTGAAAGAGAGATGAAACAAATGTTGTTTCACTTATCTCAACGAGCTCCACCAAATTAAATATTAATTTCTTTATTTTTAAAAATTTTATTTTCTACAATTTTGGCATACTGCATGAAGCATGTTTTATAAATATTAGATTTGTTGATCAAAGATTCTACAATTAAACTACTTAGTATCTTTAAACACTACTTTCTCGTTTGATTTATCTCTTGTTCTCAAACTTTTCTTTTTTATTAAGTTATGTTATTATAAATCTATAATTCTCTTCTTATGTAATGTGTACATCGACTCGATTTTCTTATATAACATTGCTGCAAATTATCTTATTTTATATTTAATACATACTTTTGCAAATTATCCTTGGTTATTCATAATAATTCAAAATACGCTCTGATCAAGATTAAAACATACTATTATGCTATTCTCGATGAGCTATGTCAAATTAAATATTCATTTATATTTTTTAAATATTTTATTTTGAGGGTTTTAGAATGCTTTATGAGAAATATCTATTTGTGCTTCATGTGGTGATTAAAGATATAACACTCAAACTCATCAGTATCTTAGAATTTTACTTTCTAAATAATTTAATTCGTTGTTCAAATTTCTTTCTTTTATTTTCTATTATTGCTTCAATATATCTTATTTTTTGCTTTAATATATATTTAGTTATTATTAAATTTATAACTTAATATTATTTATTCTTATTTACTTAGGTAATCTATTGTAATCCAAAGTGCATCCATTTAGGTTGAGATAAAAACATTTGACTCACCATGAAAAGTTATTTTTAATTAAATATTAATTTCTATATTTTTAAATTTTATCTAGAGTTTAGGTTTACTTTATGATTAATTCTAATTTGTACTTAAATTTTTGATGAAAATATTATTCTTGATTTGTAGGCCTCATGGAAAATTACTTTCCAATGTAATTTATTTTATATTATCAAATTTTCTACTTTGACTTTGCTATATTAGTATGTAACTATAAATCTCGTACTACATGTCATTTACATAGCAATCATTCAATTATATAATATTACTTTCATTTATCGCATTCCAAACTTAATGTATATATTTACTTATTAATAAAATAATAATTAATTTTTTTAAATTTAAAAATTTGGTAATTGATGGTAATTCCAAATGTTGTTTAATCATGATGAATCAAATATCATTAGGCCATCTTAACAAACTCTATCAAATTAATTATTTCTTTCTATATTTTTTAATTTATTTTTTAAAGATTTGGAATGCTTTTTAAGACAATTTAACATTTATCTGATTTCATAATCGAGGAAGGTGTAATCGAACACCTTACTATCATTATATGCCAATTTCCCATGTAATTTATCCAACATTGTTTAACATTTTTCTTTTATTCTTTTCTACAAAACTATAAATCTTTTTGGTGTGACCATCATATTTCATTAATTTGGTTATATTATATTGCTTCAATTTGTGCTATTTAAGATTTATTATGTATTTACAAAAAATTAATGTAATAATTTGTTATTATTTATTCTTATTAACTTGGAAATTTATTAGTAACTCCATATGATCACTACTGAAGGCATAATGTAGATTATTACACTCATCTCAATGAGATCTATCAAATTAATTTTCCTTTTTATATTTTTATAAATTTTATTTTCTAAGGTTTTGACTTTCTTTAAAACTATTTTGATTCTTACTTTATTTAACCACCAATTATATTGTACTTGATCTCCATAATCTACCAAAATACAAGTTTCTCGTGTAATTTATATTATTTTCTTCAAATTATTTGTTATGAAATGGTATATTACTTTTTGAGTAGAAATCCAATCCCATGTAGCATTTACAAATCTTTGATTTAGTAAACTAAATTACTTTAATTCATCTAAAATCAACTTTAATTTATATGTGTATATATACACATAATTAAAATCTAATAGTTTTTTAAATTTATGTTTACTTACTTTAGTTGTTTTTATAACTCGAAATGAGGTCTAATATTGAAGAAAGAAATATCATTAGAATTATCTCGATAAGCTCTTTTCAACTAAATATTCTTTTTAATAATTTTAAATTTTCCATTTGTAGGATTTGGCTTAATTTATCAGATATTTGGATTCATACTTGATTTTTCAATTGAGGATGTTACTCTTGATCACCTTAGAATCTTTGAATGCAACTTTTATGTATTGTTTATCTTATATCTCTAAAAGTTTTTGTTTCATTTTGTCATATTACTATGAAACAATAATTCTTATTTTTTGTGACCATTATAGTACTTTCATTTTATTATATTAAGTTGCCCAAACTTATATTATTTTAACTTAAATATATATTTACCTTTTTTAAGATTAGTATTTTTTTATTATTGACGTATAGTAGTTTTGGTAATTCATAGTACTTCCAAACGGGTCAAATCGAGATGAAATAAACATTGTTGAACTCATCTTGATGAGCTCTATCTAATTAAATTTTTATTCATTTCTATTTCATAAAATATCTTAATTTACATAATTTTAGTAAACATCATGAAATGCTTCTATAGATACTAGACTTATCTATCAAATATTTTACACTTGATTTTGTTATATTACTATATAACTTTAATTCTCCTCTCGCATTGTATTTTGATCACTTTATTTCAAAATAGGTTCAATCGAGAGGAAGCAAACATCATTTGACCCATCTCAATGAGCTTTATTCTATAACATATTTACTTTTATATTTTTTTTTATATTTTATTCCCTAGTGCTTTTGTACACTTAATGAGCTATTTTGATTTATGACTAATTTTATAATCAAGAATGTTATCCCAATCTCTTAATAGCTTGGATTATAACCTTTCATCATAATTTAACTTATTTCTTTAAATGTCTTATCTTTTTTTTGGTAATATTACTAAGAAACTAAAATCTCTTTCAATGTTATCTTTACAATGCTTTGATTTGGTTATAATATATTGTTTCAATTTATCTTATTTTAGTTTTACTATATCTTTACCTGACATAAAAATAATAATTTATTATTATTTATGCTTATATACTTTGGTGATTCAAAGTAATTCTAAATGTGGTCAGATTGAGGAAAAACAAGCATTGTTCCACCTATCATGATGTTCTCAACTCAAATAAAAATTTGTTGTTATATTCTTTTAGTAATTATGTTTTCTATGGATTTTATATGGTTTATTAAACATTTGAATTTGTGTCTCATTTTACTTGTATGTTGCTCTCAATGTCCTCATTATAATAGAATGTGGCTTTGTCATGCAGTATCTCTCACAACGTCCCATTTTTTCACTTTTAATTTTTTATATATTATATTTGTTCAATTTATTGCAATTTTTGCTTCAATATATATATTTAATAAATATTAAAATAATATTTTATTATTATTTAGTCTTATTTACTTTTATATTTTGCTGTAATTACAAATGAGATCTGTTTGAGATGAAACAAATATGATTCTACTTGTGTCAATAAGCTCTATGATTTTTAGTATTCATTTGTATAAATTTAAATATATTTTTCTTGATTTTTGCATGCTTTATAAGACTTTTTTATTCTTACATATGATGGCAACCCTGAATGTTATACCCAATCACATTTATCTCATAGAATGCTACTTTCCTTTGCATTTTTTTTAATTTTCTTCAATTTTTTTCTTTTTATTCATTATATTACTATGTAACATATAATCTCTTCTCTTATGACATTTACATTCTTTCACTTATATTATATTTCATTAATTTACCTTATTTTCACTTATATGTATATATATATATAACATCAAAATGATAATTTATTATTATTTAGTTTGGAGGATTTTAGTAATTCCAAATGAAGTTCAATCTAGACAAAAAATGTAAATTCACTTTACCAGACAAGCACTATCCAATTAATTAATCATTTTTGTATTTTTTTAAAAAAACTATTTTCTATGGTTGTCGCTTGATTTTTAAGGCATTTTGAGTCAAATATGATTTGATGATTACGGATGTTAGACTTGATCACCTTATTATCTTTGAGTGAATCTTTCAAATACAATTTATTTTATTTCTAAAATATTTTCTTTGATTTTATTGTGTTGCTATTGAACTCTAATTCTCCACCCTTGTGACCTTTACATCAATTTCATTTGATTACATTGAATAATTTCAATTTTTATTATTTATGCTTTAAAATTATTTTTTATTATGATAATAATAATTTATTATTATGCCTATTTAATTTAGTAATTCAAATGGAGTCTAATCAAGGTGAAACAATTGTTATTGGAGTATCTAAACTATCTACATGTTACTAAATATTTATTTTTAAATATTTAGTTGTTTTATTTTTTGAGTTTTAGTACACTTAATGAGAGATATCAATTTATACTAGATTTTTTTATCAAGGAATTTACATTTGATCATCTTATTACAAAATTATAATTCTTATCTTGTGTGACTTTTAAAATAGATTGATTTGGTGATATTATAATGCTTCAATTTATCTTATTTAATGTTTGTTTAATTATGTAATACATCGAAATTTAAAATGTTGTCTGATCAAAATGAAAAAAAATGTTGTTACATTGGTCCCTACAAGCTTTATCTAATTAAATGTTCAATTAATATTAACAAATATTTAATTTTTTTTATTTTGGCATGCTTTATGAGGTATTTCAATATGTGCTAGAATTTATGTTAGAGGGTGTTACCCTCAAGTTTCTTAGCATCTTGTAATGCTACTTATATTATTGATCATATTTTTTCAATTTATTTGCTTTGATTTGGTTATATTATTTTGTAAATTTAACCATTTTCTTGTTTGACCTTTACATTGCTTTAATTTAGTTAAATTTTATTACTACAATTTATTAGATTTTAGATACGATATAAATTTATTAAGTATTAATATATAATTTATTATTAGTTATGCTAATTTACATTTCTGATTGGTGATAATTCCAAATGTGGTTGTATTGAGACATAACAACATTGTTACACTCATCTTAACAAGTTTTATCAAATTAAAAAAATCATTTTTACATTTTTTTATATTTTTACATTTTTATTTTCCAACATTTTGGCAAGATGGATGATACATTTCAATTCATACATGATTTGATTATTGAGGACATTACACTAGAACCCTTAGTATCACAAAATGCAATTTTACCATGTACTTCGACACATTTCTTCCCAATTTTTGCATCAAGTTGCTTATATTATTATGTTCTTAATTTATCAAATCACAAGTTTAATATTTATATTTGCTTAGTTAAACTAATAACTTATAATCATATTTGCTTATTTATTTATGTGATTCATAGAAACTCTTAATATGATCTAATTGAGATGAAATAAATGCCATTCTAGTCATCTCGATGAGCTCTATCAAATGAAATATTCAGTTTCATATCTTATAAATATTTGTTTTTTTGTGATTCTTACATGCTTTATGAAACATTATGATTCAAAGCTTATCTGACAATCAATGATGTTGCACTCTATTTAATTAGTATTAGAATAAAATTTTCCCATATAATTAATTTCATTTCTTCCAATTTTTATTTTAATTTTCTTTTATTACTATGTAAGACTATATCTCTACAAATATAGCCCTTAAATCACCTAGGTTTGGTTATATTATATTTCTTCAATTTATCCCATTTTAGTTTTTGTATATATTTACTTAATATTAAAATAAAAATTGATTATTGTAAATTCATTTAATTGTTTAGTTCAAAGAATTTTTAAATGAGTTCTTATCGGGATGAAATAATTGTCATTCAACTCATCTTAATGAGCTCTATCTTATTAAATGTTTCGTTATTATTTTGAAATATTTTATTTTTAATACTTTAGCATGCTTTACAACACATTTCAATTTAGACCAGATTTTATGGTAGAGAATCCTACACTCAATCTCTTAGCACTTTGGAATACAATTTCGTGTTTAGTTTATCTAATTTATTTATAGCTTTCTCAATTATTTGGTTATATTATAATGTAAATCATAATGTTCTATCATATGATATTTACATCAGTACAATTTGGTCATGTTACTTTGCTTCAATTTATGTCATTTTTATTTAATATATGTGACAAAGTAATATTAATAGATAATAAGGAGATGGAGTGAAAAATCCTTAATCATTAAATTAGATAGAAGTAAAAATTACATGTAAAACTTGCCAAAATACTAGAAAACAAGATATTCAAAAATATAAAAATGGATTTTTCATCGATAGAGATCATTAAGGTGCATCCGACAATATTTATTTATTTCTTAAGATGACATCATTGAAATTAATATAAATTACCATATCAAATATGATCAAATAAAAATAAATTATTATTTTATCATTTAGTTGTTGTATATTAATGCTGAAATTAGATTAATTTAAACAATTTAACTTTGCAAAGTCAAACTAATATAAGGGTCCCATATGGAAAGAATGATCATTTCATTATAATAAAAAAAAATAAAAGAAATTTCATGAAATGAGAACTTTTTCTATGAAATTTGCATTCGGAGGCACAAAGAAGGTCGAGTAGAACTTGTTCGATCGAAAAGTCAGGTACATGCCAAAATGTTTCGTAAGGCCTGTCAAATTCAACTAAAATATCTTAAAATTAATAAAATGAATATTTAATTGCATAGAACTTGTCGAGGTGAGTGTAGCAATGTTTCTTACGTCTATTCAGACATCTTTTTGAATTACTATAATTACGAAAGTAACAAAAAATAAAAAATAAAATATTATTTTAATGTGAAATATATTAAAGCTAATACTCAATAAATTGAAGAATTGTTGTACAACCAAATTAACCATATGTAAGCTTTACATGGGACAAGGTTTAGATTTACATAGTAAAATAACCAAATCATAGCAAAACATTTCAAGTAAAGAGATAAATTATACCAAAATATCACATTCGTTCTTGCTAAATATTGAATATAACATCTTCAATCATAAAAAAAACACGTGTCAAAACATCTCATGAAGTATGCCAAAACTCTAAAAAATAAAAAACATATAACAATCATAAAAACAAACATTTAATTAAATAGAGCTCATAAAGATGAGCCAAATGTTTTTTACTTTATCTTGATGAAACCTTCTTTGGAATAATACTAAATTACCATGATCAATAAGTAAAAATAATCTTAAGTTATGATTTTAAAATTAATCAAACATATATTAAAACTAAAATGGGATAAATTTAACCTAAGTAATATAAGAAAACAAAACTGATGTAAAGATCACATGAGTAAAAATATTGGAGTTTTATTATAATATAATGAAATATTGGCAAAATATTTGAGGTGACCAGATTAATTATATTACAAAGTTACCCTCCAAGATGCTAAAGATATCGAGAGTAACTTTCTTGATTAACAAATTAGGTATGGGTCAAAAAGTACCATAAAGCATGCCAAAGTAAACGGAAATAAAATATCCAAAAAATATGAAAATCAATATTTTATTCTAAGGAGCTTGTCGAATGGCATCTAGTGATGTTTATTTCTTCAAATCTACACTCATTCAAAATTATTATGGATTAGGAAATGAAATAATCATAAATAATAATAAAATATTACTTTAATTATAAGTAAACATGCATATTAAAGTTGAAATAAGGTAAATTAAAGTAATGTTATATAACAAAATCAAGTGTACTTGAAGATCACATGAGAGGACATTTAGAGTTACATAGCAACAAAAAAAATCAAAGTGAAAACTTTGAAAAAAAAACGTAAAGTTACAAAGGGGTTGAATAATTATAAAAAATAAATTTTAAATTGAAAAGTGCTTATCGAGATTGGCCCAACAATGTTTGCTTCTTCTTAATAAGTCATTGTTTGGAATTATTGTAAATTAAAAAATAAACAAGCATAAATAAAAATACATTACTATTATAATATTAGGTAAATGCATAATGAAACTAAAATATGTTAAATTAAAAAAATAAAGATAATTAAATCAAAGTGATATAATGGTCACACGAAGAAGTGAGATAAACTATATAGAGAAGATGCATTTTGAGATACTAAAGAAATTAATGTAATAGCCTTTATCATCAAATTGGGTAGAAATAGAAATTTCTTATAAAGCATAAAAGCATATTTTAAAAAAATATTTTTATAATATAAAAATTAATATTTAGTTGGTTTGAACTCGTCAACGAGTCAAAAAATTTTGTTTCATTTCGATTAGTCGTCTTTCAAAATTACTATGAATTACCTAAATATATGGTCATAAATATTTTAAATTATTATTTTCATATTAAGTAGGCATATGTTAACGTTGAAATGAGTCAAATGGAAGCAAAATATTTAATCAAATTAATTTAATCTATGTGTCACACGAGAAGAGAATTTTAGTTCCATTATAATATAGTTGAATGAAAGATAAAAGTTTTTAAAAAAATAGACAAATTCTACAAGAAAGTTGATTTTCAAGAAACTCATTAGATGACGTGTAACATCCTCAACCATCTCGATGAGTCAAAAAATATTTGTTTCATGTTGATAGGGCCTCATTTTGAATTACCTCCAAAAACTGATCTAGATAAGCATAAATAGGAACAATTTATTATCTAAATATTATGTAAACATATATTAAAAGTAAAATAAGATATATTGAAGTAATCTAAAATAACCAACTCAAAGTAATGTAAATATAAAATGACTGTTTGTTTGTAGTATCGTACTAATTTGTTCAAATTGATGTGAAACATTTAAAAAGATGAGATAAATTATATAAGAAAATTGAATGCTAAGATATCATGGAGATGTTGTGTGAAATCCATGGTTGTCAATTATGTTACAAATGAAAATACCTCTTATAGCATGTCAAAATGCTAGAAAATAAAAAGATTTTGAAATTTAACAACGTATATTTAATACGATATAATACATCAAGATAATTAAAACAACATTTGTTTGTGCTTAATTGAAACTCGTTTAGAATACTAAAGATTACCAAAGCAAATAGGCATAAATAATATTTAATTATCATTTTAATATTATGTAAATATATTCTAAAGTTAAATTAGACAAATTGAATCATTATAATATTACCAAATTAGATTGATTTAAAGGTTAGATTAGTGTAGAACTATATTTTTATAGCAATATGCTAATTAAAAGTAAATACTTTGAAGAAATTTGATAAATATTTTACAAATACTAAATTGAAAGATGTTAAGGCAAGTGAATGTAATATATTCAATATTCAATTTAGGAACAAATAGAATCCCTAAAACATTATAAAAGACTTGAAATAATATTCAAAAATATAAATACGAAGGTTTTTTGCATAAATCTTATTAAGGAGAGCCTAACAATACTTTTTAATCTTCATAAAACCTTATTAAGACTTAGTCTAAATTTTAGAAATTATTAAGAATAAATAATAATAAATTATTATTTTAATATTAAGTAAAAATTTAATGAATTTAAGATGACACAATTTGTAAAAATGTAACACATCAAATTAAGACATTGTAAAAGTCACATGAGAAATGTGTTAGTGCAAAATAATAGAATAAAAAACTAAGGAAAATTTTTTAATAAAATAAGATAAATTATATTAAGATGATACATTCTAATTTACTAAAAAGATTGAGTCTAATATTCTTGATCATCAAATCTTAAATAATTGAATGTGTCTCACAAAAAATGTAAAAATCCTTAAAAAATGTATTTAAAAACAAAAAAATTAAAATTTAATTGGGTAAAGCATCTAAAAACAAATCTAATTCATTTTTTGCCATCATTAAACCTCATTTGAAATTAATACAAATTAGCAACATAAATAAGCATAAATAATAATAAATTATTGCTTTAATATTAAGTATATATATTTATATTGAAGTTGAAATAAGATAAATAAAAAAATGTAATATAATAAAATCAAAGTGATGTAAATGTCACAAACAAAGTGATTTAGAATTACATGATAACATGACCAAATGAAAGTGGAACATTTGAAGAAATTAGATAAAATGCATGAGAAAGTTCCTTTTGAAGATATTATGGATATTGAATGCAACATTTATGATCATAAAAACATGTATAAATTAAATTATCTTGTAAAACACAAAAAAATATTTAAAAATAAATTATTTAAAAATATAAAATTAATATTTAGTTATTTAGAGCCCGTATAGGCAAGTATAATAATGTTTATTTCATCACCATCAATCTCATTGGAAATTCTTAAGAATTACCAAACTAAATAAGCTTAAATAACAAAATAATATTATTGTTAAATAAACTAAATATATATTAAACTTAAAATAAGATAAATTGGAGTAAAATAATATAACAAAATCAAAGCTATAGAAAGGTCGCACTAGAGGATAATTATAGTTTCACAGTAATGTAATAAAATGAAATTGCAAAAATTTGAGGAAAAGAGATAGAATATAATAGAAAGTTTATTCCAAGATAAAAACGAGATCAAGTGTGGCATATTCAATCATCAAATCATGTATGATTCAAATTACCTCATAAGGGTTGCTTAGAGACTAGTAAATGAAACATTTAAATATATGAACACATATTTAAATGGATATAACAAATTGAGATGAGGCATATGACCTTTATTTCATGCAAATGGAAAAACATTTTTAATTACTATGAATCACCGAAGTAAATAAGCAAAAATAGATAAATTATCATTTTATTAAGTAAATATATATTAAAATATAATTGAGATAAATTAAAAAATTTAAGATAACAAAATAAAAGTAATTTAAAAGCAAAATAATAGAAGATTTAGAGATTGACATAAATGTAACCAACTCAAAGTGAAAACTTGAATGAACTACAATAAATTGTGCGAGAATATTGCATTCAATGAAACTCAGGAGATCGAATGCAACTTATTTGATCTTAAAATTAGGTATGAATTGATGTATCTCATAAAAAATGCCAAGATATTGGAAAATTATATATATATATATATATATATATATATATATATATATATATATATATTTGATTAGATAGAGCTCAGTGACATGAGTCTAAAGGCATTTTTTTAAACTAGATCAGAACTCATTTGGAATTATTATTGATTACCAAGATAAAGAGCATAAAACATGAAAAATATGAAATAAAATTAAATTAAGATAAATTGAACAAATATATTATAACCAAATCAAAGCAATATAAAGGCAACATGAGTTAAGATTTAAAGTTACATATTAATGCAACAAAGTCAACTAAGACCAATATTAAGAAATAAAATATATTTTACAAGAACTTTGCATAGTTAAATACCATGTGGATGAAGTGTAACATCATCCATTAGCAAATGCAACAAAGTTAAAAAGTCTAGTAAAACCTAACAAAATCTTAGAGACCAAAGTAATTTAAAAAAATTAACACTTCATTGAATAGATCTCATTAGAACGAGTCTAATGACGTTTGGTTCATCTCGAAAGACTTTGTTTGTAATTTCTTTAAATAACCATAGTAATCCTAAGTAGTAGTAAATTTTTATTTTAATGTTAACAAAATATTTATTAAAGTTGAAAGGAGATAATCTAAGCTAATATAAAATAAAAAATTTAAGTATTGTAAAGATCAAGTTAGAGGAGAAGTGGAGTTTCATAGTAATTAAAAAACAAAATGAAAAATTTAAATAAATAAGATAAATTATATGTGAAAACAAGACTACAAGACACTAAAGAGATCAATTGTAATATCAGCATTACCAAGCAATGTATGAATAATAATTTCCTATAAAGCATGCCAAAGTCTTATAAAATAAAATATTTCAAAAATAACAAATGTCTATCTAATTGAATAAAGCTTATCACAATGAGTCATATGATCTTCATTTTGTCTTTGTCTATTCTCATTTAAAATTAATAAATATTACAAAAGAAAAAAGTCATAAATAATAATAAATTATTATTTTACTACTAAGTCAAAGTATGTTAAAGTTTAAAAATTATAAATTTAAGAAATATAACACAATCAATTTAAAACGGAGTAAAGGTTATATGCAGAAAATTTTGAGTTACATAGTAAAAAAATAATAAAATAAATAATTAAAGAAATGAGACAAACTATATAAAAAAGCAGGATTCCTAAACCAACCGAGGGTAACATCCCCGATATTCAAATAAGGAAAAAATAAAAACAAGTCATAAAACATGTCAAAACCCTTGAATATGAAAAGTTTAAAATTATAAATATAAATTCTTATAAAGATAGAGCTCATTAAGAAGAGTTTAATGATATTTCTTTTATGTTGACTAGTCCGCATTTGGAATTTTTGTGAATTACCTATTAAAAAATAAATAACAAAAAATAATTATTTTAATACTAAATAAAATATATTGAAGTTGTAAATGAGATAAATTGAAGTAATGCAAGGTCATCAAACGAGAGACATGTAAAGCTCACAAAAGAGGATATTTAGATTTATTTTATAAAATAACTTACTCAAAGAAAAACATTTAAAGAAATGAGTTAAATTGTTCAAGTAAGTTGAACTCAAAAGTACAAAGGTGACTTAGTGCAACATCCATATTAATTAAATTAGCCATGAATAAAAATGTGTTGCAATGCTTGTCAAATTCTTAAAAGATTAACATTCAAAAATAAAAAAAAAATTATTTTTAAATTGATATAGATTCTTAAGATGAGTCCAACAGTATTTGATTCATCTTGGTTCAACCTCCATTGGAATTATTGAGAATTACCCAATTAAAAAGCATGATTTATAAAACATAATTTTCTTAATATTTACTAATTATGGCATAAAATTGAAATAAGATAAATTTAAGAAATATAATATAACTAAATTAAGGTGATGTAAAGATCTCTTGTGCAAAGAATTATAGTTTTCTAATAATATAACTAAATAAAAGAGAAAACATTTATTAGACAGAAGATATTGTACTTGAAAGCAAGACTCAGCAATGGGAAGAACAACGAATATGAGATCCTCAATCATCAAATTAGGTTTGAATAGAAATCTCATGTCATTCTTGCTAAGCTACAACAAAGTATTTAAAAATATAAAATCTAAATATTTTACTAGATAATGCTTTTCAAGATGGTTTTAATGACGTTTGTTTCCTTTTGATTAGATCTCATTTTCAATTGCTATAAATTACTAAAGTAAATAAATATCATTAAAAATAAATTATTATTTTAAATATAAGTGAATATTTGTTAAAGATAAATCTACATAAATCAAAGCAATGTCATATAATTAAATTCAAGCAATGTAAGGGTCATCTAAGAGGAGAATAATAGTATGATAGTAGTGAAACAAAATCAACTTAAAAACTTCTAATAAATGTGATAGAAAGTATATAATAGTTGCATTCCAAGGTACGATGTTGATCAAGTGTGACATACAAGCTCATGAAATAAAGTAGAAATAAAAATAACTCTTAAAACAAACGAAAATATTAATAAAAAAGTTATTTATAATATGCCTAACAATATTTAAATTGATATACTTCATTGTGATGAGTGTGAGGACAATTATTTCACCACAATTGGATCACATTAGAGGTTACTATGAATTATTAATGTAAATAAGCACAAATAATAAAAAATTATTTTAAATATATAGAGTAAATATATATTAAAGCTTAAATGATATAAATCTAAATAATGTAATATGACAAAATCAAAGCAAATCGATTGTCGAATGATAGAGTATTTATAGTTTCAAAGGAATATAAGAAAATCAAAACAAAAACATTTAAAAAAGTGAGATAAAATTATATGATAAATTGCATTCACGATACTAAGAAGTTTGAGTGTAACATTCTTGATTATGGAATTAGGTATTAATCGAAGTATCAAATAAAATCTTAATCAAACCTTAATTTGGATTGTTGAATATTGCAAAAATAAATAAGCATAAATAATTAGAAATTATTATTTTAATGTTAATTAAATATATAATAAAACTAAAATTAGATATAATTATGAATTATAATATAATGAAATTAAAAATGATGAAATAAATAATATCAAAAGGTTACATTACTTTATATTATCGAGATCAAGTATAACATCCTCTATTGTAAAGTCTAGTAAAATTTGGAATATATTGCAAAACATTTCAAATCAAAGAAAATAAAATATCAAAAAGTATAGAAAGAAATACTCCAACAGATAGTACTCATCAAGACAAGTCCATTGGCGTTTCATTTGTTTTGATCAAACCTTGTTTCGAGTAACTACTTCAAATGATATTAAATAAAGGCAAATAATAAAATATTATTATTTTAATTTTCAGTAAATATGTAATATAGTCTTAATGAGATAAATTGAAAAATTACACTATAACTAAATGAAATTGATATATTAATCATACGAGAGTAGAATTAGGGTTTTACAGGATTACAACAAAATAAAATCAAACATTTTGTAGAAATTAGGTAAATTACAAGGGAAAACTATTTCTATGATACTTTAGAGATCTTGAATAACATCATCAATCATTAAGTTAAGTATAAAAAATTTCTTATAAGGTAAACTAGAAATCAAGAAAATAATACATTTAAGAAAATATAGAAATATATTTTATCCTGTAGAGCTCATTAAGTCAAGTACAATGAAGTTTGTTTTATCTTGATCTCACTTCGTTTTGAATTATTTTGAAGCACTAAATTAAATAAGAATTAATAATTGTAAATTAACATATAAATAATCACTAAATATATAACAAAGAAAAAATTAGATAAACTTAAGTATTATAGTATGTCAAAATTATAATGTTTTGAAAGATACTCTATAGAAGAATTAGAATTTAATAGTAATATAACAAAATAAAAGTAAAGAATTTAAAAAAATAAGATAAGTTATTCTGAAAATGTAAATTAAAAGACATTAGGAGTATCAAGTCTAACATTTTTGGTATAAAATGTATTATGAATAGAATTGTTTTAAAAACATGCCAAAGCCTATTCAAATGAAATATTTTAAAATAAAAAAATTATTTATAATGAGGTAGAGCTCATTGAGATGTGTCCAATGACATTTATTTTGTCTTAATCTAACCTCATTTGGAGTTATTGGAAATTTCCAAATTAAATAATTATCAATAACATAAGTTATCATTTTAATATTAAGAAAATATATATTAAAGTAGAAATAAGAAAATGTAAATATTACAATATAAATAAGTCAAAGTGATATAGAGATAACACTTAATAAGATTTAAAGTTACCCTACAATAAAAGAAAATCAAAGCAAAACATTTGGTGAAATTAGATCAATTTTATGAAAAAGTTGAATTCAAAGACACTAAAAAAATTGTGTAAAATTTTCTATCAATAAATTAGGTACAAATCAAAGTGTTTTTTAATGCATTTAAAAAACTCTTAAAAATAATATTTAAAATTATAAAAATAAACAATTAATTTGAGAAAGCTTATTGAGAGGAGCCTAGCACCATTTTTTCCATCTCAATAAGACCACATTTGGAAATACCACAAATCTCCAAAACCAATGAGCATAAGTAATAATAATTTTTAATTAAATACTAAGTAAATACATATTAATGTTGAAAGGAAATGTATTGAAAGAATGTATTATAACGAAATCTAACTGATATAAAGACTAAAGAGGAGATCTAAAGTTACAAAGCAATATAAATAATCAAAGGAAAAACTTTGAAGAAAGAAAAGATAAATTATTCTAGAATATTGCATTCCAAATCATTAAGGAGATCAAGTGTAGCATCCTTATCCATCAAATTTGGTGCAAATCAAAAAGTCTAAAAAACATACAAAAATCTTAGAAAATGATATATTTTATGAACTAAAAATGAATATTCAATTACACAGAGCTTTTCAAGATGTGTCAAACAATATTTATTTCATCTTCTTTGCACCTCATTTGGAATTATTGTGAAATAAAAAAATTATTAAATAAAAATAACAATAGATTGTCATTTTAATATAATTTAAGCAATTGAAATAAGACAAATTGAAACAATGTAATATAATAAATGAAAGTGATGTAATGGTTATCGTAGAGAAAAATGAGAGTTATTTTTACTAAAAATAATTCAATTTAAAAATGGAATAAATGAGAAAAATCTTATGGGAAAGGTACATTCAGATTCGATAAGAAAATATATGTTACATTATTGATCGTCAGATAAAGTATGAACTAAAAAATCCCATAATGCATGCTAAAAATGGACAATAAAATATTCAAAAAATAAAATAAAGAAATACAATTGGTTAGATCTTAATGAAACAAATTCAAAGATAATTGTTCTATCTTGATCAGAACTTATTTTGACTTACTACATAATATATATTATTTTTCAAATTTGAAAAATTGAGGCAATTTATATAACCACATCAAAGAGATTTAAAAGTAAAATAATAGGACATTAAGTCTTTCATAGAATAATAACCAAATTGAAATGAAAAATTTAATAAAAAGAGATAAATTTGCAAGAAAACAGCATTCCAACTTACTAACAAGATCGATTCTAACTTTCTCAATCATTAAGTTAGGTATGAATTAAAATATCTATTAAAATAGGTCAAGATTTTAGTAAATAAAAAATTTTAAAAAAGAAAATAAATATTTAATTAGATAGAGCTCGTTGAGATTAGTCTTTGGACATTTGTTTCAGCTTGACCTGACCTTTTATAGAACTACTAGAAATTATGAAATAAAATAACTATAAATAAAAATAAAATATAATTTTTATGTTTAGTAAATAAAAAATAAAGTTGAAATAAGATAAAGTAAAAAATGTATTATAAATAAATCAAAGCAATACATATAATACATGAGCGTAGATTTTGAGTTTTTGTTAACATAAAAATAAGTGACTAAAGTAACTAAAGTAAATAAAAATAAGTGATAATAATATTTTTAATATTAAGCAAATATATGTTAATGCCAAAATGAGAAAAGCAAAAGAATGTAATATTACCAAATGAAAGACATTTAAAGATCACATGACAGGAGATTTAGAGTTATATAGTAATAAAACCACATCGAGTGAAAAGTTTCAATAAATAGGATAAATTTATAAGAAAAGTTGGAGTTCATGGTGCTAATGACTTCGAGCATAACACATTTGATCATAAATAAAGTACGAATTAAAATGTGTCATAAAGCATGGCAAAATAATAAAAAATAAATTTTTCAAAATCCCAAAAATGAATATTAAATTTGATGAAAAGCATTAGAAGAGGCCAATATTTTTTATTTCACCTTGATGGAAATAATTTTGAACTTACTAAGAATTATCAAACTAAATATGTATAAGTAATAAGAAATTATCATTTTAATGTTATGTAAATATATGTAAAATTTAAAACAAGATAAATTGATGAAATGTAATGTTACCAAAAAATTGATGTAAGGCTCACAAGTGAGAATATTTAGAGTTTCAAAGTAACATAAAGAAACCAGAGCATAACTTTTCAAGAAGTGAGATTAATTATATGAAAAAGTTTTATTCCTTACTAATATAGAGATTGTGTTTAACATACCTTAGTCGTCAAATCTAGTAAAACTTGAAATGTCAAACAAAACAAATCGAAATCTTAGAAAATAAAATATTTAAAAATATAAAACATTAATACTTCACTGGATAAATGTCATAAAAATTATTCTGATAGTGTCTATTTTGTTTCAGGTTGACCTCATTTCGAATTATAAAGTTTATCAAAGCAAATGAAATTAAATAATAATAAATTATTAGAATAATGTTTAATAAATATATTTTAAAGCCAAAAGGAGGTAAGATGAAAAATTGCAATGTAAATAAATTAAAGTGATGTAAGTCATTCACGATAAGAGAATTACAATTTCATAAGAACATAACAAAATAAAAAAAAATATCTAAATAAATGTGATAAATCATTAGACAAAGACTGCATTATGAGATACTACTGATCAAGTGCAACATCCTTGACTATAAAATATAGCACATATAAATGGTTCATAATGAATGCAAATAAACAAAAAAAAATATATTCAAAAAATATAAAAATAAAAATGAAATTGTAGAAAATTAGTATTTAATAATTAAGTAAATATATAATAAAGTTTAAATAAGATAAGTTATATTGGTGTAAATAACAAAATAGAAGTGATGTAAAAGACACATAAGAGGCGAATTAGAGCTCCATACTAATATAACAAAATTAAAGAAAATATTTGAAAACTTAAGATAAATTATAGTGGAAAAGTACACTCCAAGATAATAAGGGTAAATAGTTTAACATCCTCGTTGGTCAAACATGATAAAAATAGAAATGTCTTGTAAATTTTACTAAAACCCCATAAAATAAAATATTTATAAATAAAAAAAGTATACTAATAAGATTAAAGTCATCGAGATCAGTCAATAATTTTTGTTTTCTCTTGATCTTTCCTTATTTGCAATTATTATAATATGCATAAGTTTATAAGAATAAATGAAATAAGATAAACTAATATAATGTAGCTTAACCATGTCAAAAGTGTAGCAAAGGTCACATGTGTGCAGATTTATATTTACATTGTAATTTAGTAGAATGAAAGAAAAACAATTTTTAAAATTATATAAATTTTACAATGAAGATGAATTTCAAGATACTAAGGAGATCGAGTATAATGTAGAAATCAAGTGTCTCATAAAGCATGCAAAAATACAAAAAAACTAATTTTAAAATATAAAATTGAATTTGTAATGGGATAAAACTCGTTGAGATGACTCTAGCTTTAGTTTCTTCATCTTGATCAGACCTTGATGAAGATTATTGTGAATCACAACATTATGTGAGCATAAATTATTAAAAAAATTATATTTAAATATTTTGTAAATAATTATTAAATTAAAAAATGTGATAAATTAAAGCAATGTAATTCAAACAAAAAAAAATTGATCGAGTGGCACATCCATAATCATAAAACAAATATGAAGTAAAAAGCATATCAAAATACTGGAAAATAAAATATTTACAAAAAAATTGCATATTTGATTTAGTAATTTTAGATGAGATGAGTCCGATGATAGTTGTTTCATCTAGATTGGACTACTATTTTAATTACTCTAAATTAAAAAATTAAGTAAGAATTTGTAATAATAAATTTGTATTTTTAAGTTTAGTAAATATATGTTAAAACTAAAATGAAATATATTAAAATAATGTAATAAAATAAAAAAAATAGTTAAAAGACAAATGATATGTGATTTAGAGTTTCATAGTAATATAACAAAATTAAATAAGCAATTTAAAAAAACATGAAATAATTTATGAAAAAATTTCTTTCTAAGATGGCAAAAAGATCAAGTGTAATATTCTCGATTGTTAGATTTTGTAAACATTCAATTGTGTGATGACGTGTGGTAAGATACTAAAACTACAATGTTTTAAAAATATAAAATAAATATTTGATTAGATTGACTTCATTGACATGAATGTATTGACATTTGTTTCATCTTTATTGGATCTTATTTAAATTATTATGAATCACTAAAATAAACAAGAATAAATAATAATAAATATTTTGGTTAATGTTAAGTAATTAAATGATAAAATAGAAATGAGATAAATTAAAGAGATATAACATAACTAAATCAGATGCATACGTCACATGAG
The DNA here is from genome assembly GCA_023846275.1 of Vanilla planifolia. Lineage (NCBI taxonomy): Eukaryota > Viridiplantae > Streptophyta > Magnoliopsida > Asparagales > Orchidaceae > Vanilla > Vanilla planifolia. Next base: position 97,609 of record JAIUJO010000158.1, on the reverse strand, counting down.
AGAAGAATTAGAGTTGTAGGATACTATGTTGAAATCAAAGTAAACATTTCAAGAAATTAAGTAAACCTTACAAAAAAGGTAAATTTCTAAATACTAATGAATCAAGAAATTCTTTATCTTTAAATTAGGTAAAAATTAAAATATCTTATAGAACCAAAGCCCTAAAAAGTTTGATATGTAGAAATATAAAAATAAATACTTCATCAGATAGATGTTGTTGAGATGATTCCAATGGCTTTTTTTTCATTTGGACACATTATTGCTTGAAATTAATATCGATATCTAAAGTAAATAAAATAAATAATTAGAAGTTATTTTTTAATGTTTAAAAATATATATTATAACTAAAACAAAATAAACAGATTAAATACGACATAACAAAATGAATGACAAGTATTGGTCACACTAAAGTGGAATTAGAGTTTTATAGGAATATAGTCAAATCAAAGAAAAAAATTTGAAAAATAAGATAAATTATCAAAGAATATAGCATTCCAAGAGACTATCGAGATTGGGTATAGTAAAAGGCATCTCATAAAAAAACCAACAATATTTTAAAAAATATGAAAAAAATATTTAATTGTATAGGGCTCATTGAGATAAGTATGTTGATGTTTGTTTTATCTAAATCTAACCTAATTTGAAATTACTACAAATTACCAAAATAAAATAACATTAATATCAATAAATTATAATTTAAATGTTAAGTAAATATATAATAAAAGTGGAAATGAAATACATTGAAGTTGTGTAATATAAGAAAATTAAATAGATGCAAAGGTTGCATTAGAGGTGCACTAGAAAGTCATGCTAATATACAAAAATTGCAATAAACAATTTGAAAAAAGGATAAATAAAACTAAAAGAGAACATTCCAAAACAATATGGGAATCAAATTTAAAATTAATGATCATTAAATATGGTACAATTAGAAATGTCTAGTAATGAATACCAAAGCTCTATAAAAAATTATTAAAAATGTAAACATTTATTTTTAATTAGATAGAGCTTATCAAGTCACGTCTAATTATGTTTCATTGATCTTAGTCAAACCTCTCCATGGATTACTTGAAATTAGAAAACTAAATAAGTAAAAACAATTTTAAAATACACCATTAGGAAAATGTATAATTATTTTTTTAGAAATATAACCAAATCAATGTGATAAATTTAAAGGAATGAGATAAATTGCAAGGAAAAGCTACATTCAAAGATACTAAGGAATCAAGTGTAACATCCTCAATCATGAAATAAGATACAAATATAGATGTCTAATTAAGAATGAAGAAATACAATAAAAAATACTAAAAATTTTAAAAAAATGTCCTCTATCAGAATATACCTCATTGTGACGTCTCCAACGATTCTCTTTCGTCTCAATTTGATATTGTTTAGAAGAAATGTAAAATTAATAATATAAATTAGCATAAATAAAATTAAATTATTATTTTTTTGTCATTTAAAATTATATCAAAGAAAAGAATAAGATAAATTGAGGCATTGTGAAAAAAAATAGCATAAATGGCATGAAAAGGTAGCATTCCAAGATACTGGGGTGATCACGTCTAATATCAATGATCCCTAGTTTAGATTAAATTATAAATGATGTTTAAAAATGCCAAAAGCTTAAAAATAAAATATTAAAAATTATAGAAATGAATAATTAATTTGAAATAGTTCATCTAAATAAGTTCACTGATTTTTATTTCAAATTATTGAAGTAAAAAGAAAAAATAATACTAAATTTTTACAAGAATATTAGGTTTATAAATACTAAATATAAAATAAGATAAATTAAAATAATATAAAATAAATAAATGAAAGACATGGAGGGTAAACAAGTGGTGGTTAAGAGTTAAATAGAAATATAACCAAATCAAAGCAAAAATTTTGAAAAAATTGTTAAATCACGTGTTAAATTTTCAATCGAAGGTTTTGAGGAGATCAAGTGTTGCATCTATGATAATGAAAACATGTACTAATCAAAATGGCTCATAACATATATCAAAATCTTATAAAATAAAATATATTAAAATATAAAAATTACTAGAATTCTAAAAGCCCTCTTAACCAAGCCAAAACCTTATAAAATAAAACATTTAAAAATATAAAAAAAAATATTTAATTAAATGGTGGTCACCAAACAATATTTGTTTCCTATCCTTCACATATCATTTGGAACAATTGATAATTCCAAATGTAAATAAAAATAAAAAATAATAAATTTATTTTTTAAAATTGAAGTTGTAAAAAGATAAACCAATGAAATAAAATAAAATCAAGGTAAAGTTATCTAAATGTCATAAGATAGGAGAATTAAAACATCATAGTAATATAATAAAATGAAAGTAAAAAAGTTTAAAAAATAAGATAAATTTTACTGGAAAGTTGCATTCCAGGGTAGTAAAAAGATTGAGTATAACATCTGTAGTCATCAAAGTTAGAACAATAAAAATATCTCATAAAGAATGCTAAAACATTTCAAAAATAAATAATTAAAAAAATAAATATATACATATTTATTTTGTTTGAGCTTGTTGAGACATGTCTAATGCCTTTTGTTTCATCTCGATCAACCCTAAGTTGGAATTATTATTAATTATAAAATTAAATAATAATAATAATCAATATTATTTTAATATTATGCAAATATATAATAAAGGTTAGATGAGATAAATTATAGAAATGTAATAAATCCAAATAAAATTAATCTAAATGTCACATGATTAAGGAATTATAATTTAACGCTAGAGGAAAGTTTAAGAAAAAACATCAATGAACTGCGATTAATTGTATGAGAGATCTAGAATTCGTGATACTAAAGGGATCATATATAACACGGTCAATAATCAAAGGAGTTACAAATAGAAATAACTAATAAAGCATAGAGAAACATGATAAAATAATATATTTAAAATTATAAAATTTAACTTTAGTTGGATAAAGTTTTGTGAAACGAGTCCAACGATTTTTGTTTTGTCTCAATTTGAAGTCAATTTTGATTATTACAAATTTGAAAATACAAATAAGCATAAACTAAAAAATGTAAATAGATATTAAAGTAGTAAAAAGATAAATTAAAGCAATATAATGTAATTAACTCAATGTGATGTCAATGGAAAACTAGAATAGACTTAGAATAATATAGAAATATAACAAAATTAAACTAAAAAATGTAGAGAAATAAGATAAATAATGTAAAAAATTTTATTATTTAATAAAAAAGGAGATCGTGTGAAAAATAATCAATAGTCAAATTTGATTGAAATAAAAATGTCTTTTAAAAGATGTTAAAATACTAGAAAGTTTAATTTTAAAAAATATAAAAAATATTTTAGGGGATAAAGTTCAATGCGATGAGCCATTAATGCCTACTTAGCTTTGATTGATCAATTTTTGGAAATATTACGAATTATTAATAAAAAAGTAATAACAAATTAATATTTTAATGAGAAGTTTTTATATTAAAGCTAAATTGAGCTTAATTTAAGAAATCTTTGATAAACAAATCAAAGGCATGTAAACATCACACGAGAAGAGATTTAAAATTAAATAGTAATATAAAAAATTTAAAAAAAACATTTGAACAAGTGAAAGAAATATTCTCATAAAGTATGTCAAAATCCTAAAAAATATTTAAAATATAGAAATTAATACTTAATTGGATAGAGCTCATCAAAATCAGTTTGATAACGATTGTTTCATCTCGATCGAACCTCGTTTTGAATAACTATTAGTTATCCAATTAAATAAGCATAAAAAGATAAATTATTATTTAAATATCAAACGAATATTTAATTAAGCTAAAAAAGATGAATTGAAGAAATGTAATATAACAAAATCTATGATAAATGGCACTTGAGAGTTTATTTAGAGTTTCATAGAAATATGACTAAATTAAAGTGAAACCTTTGAAGAAAAGAGATAAATTAAATTGGAAGTTTACATTACAAGGTGCTAAAAGGACATCAGATTATGTACAAGTATAATATCTTATGATTTCTACCCAAAAGACTAAAAAACGTATAGAATAATATAAATTTCAATATTTGATTGAAGGGTGCTTGTCGAGTTTAGTTCGACGACACTTACTTTGTATTGATTAGACATTGCCTTGAATTACAAAAATTATGAAAGTAAAATGAAAAATATATTTAATATTAAGTAAATATATTTTATTTTTAAAATCATATAAATTAAAATAATAGAATATAATAAAATCATAGCAATGTGAATTCCATTGAGAGGACAATCAGAGTTTTATAGTAATGTAAAAAAATGAATGAGAAAACTTTGAAAAAATGAGAAAATTTATCAAAAAGCAATATTCAAAGACACTAAAGAGATCAAGTATAACATACTGGATTACTAAATTAAGTACCATTGAAAATGTTTTATAACATATGGCAAAAACTTAAGAAATTAAACTAAATAAAAATTATGTGAAAAATAAAAATTTATTTAGATAGAGCTTATCTAGATGAATCCAACAACATTTATTATGAAATATAAATTCTAATGAATTTCCAAAACTAATGAACTGAAAAAATTTTTTGAAGAAAATAAATAAATTTTGTGATGAAACAATAAGGAGATCGAGTGTAACTTTCTTAATTGTGAAATTTGGAATGAATCAAAATATCTCATAAAGTATGTTAAAATCACAAAAACTAAACAAGATAAAAATTTTAAAAAAATGTATATTTAAATGGACTTGACTTTTTGAGATGAGTTAAACGATTTTTTTCTTCTCTATGAGGCTTAGTTTCAAATTTTTTATAATTATCAAAGTAAATAAGCATAAATAAAAATAAATTATTATTTTAAAAATAATTAAATATGCAATAAAGCTAAACAAGGTAAATTAAAGAAATATAATAAAATCAAATCAAAGCATTGTAAAGGTCAAACATGGTAAGAATTAGACTTTGATAAAAATATATCCAATTCAAAACAAAATTTTTGAAAAAATGAGATAAATTTTACTGAAATACTGTATGAATATTGAGTATTACTTTCCTAATTGTAAAATCAATTGTGAATCAAATTGTTTTCTAGAGCTCTTCAAAAACATAAGAAATAAAGTATTTCCTATATTGATTCATATTAATTCCAAATGAGGTCTATCTCAGATGAAATAGACAAGGTTAGACGCACCTCAACAACCTTTATTTAATTAAATATTCACTTACATCATTTTAAATATTTTAATATCTTGTGTTTTGTAATGCTTTATGAGTTATTTCAATTTGTACATAATTTTATGATTAAGGTGTTCAACATCAACTCCTCTGTATCTTGGAATGTAATTTTCTAATAAAATTTGCCAAATTCTTTCAAATGTTTTACTTTTATTTGGTTATATTTATATGTATCTCTCAGTCTCTTATAATTTGACCGTTAGATGTCTCTAATTTTTTTATATTATATTGCTCTATTTTGTCTTATTTCAATGTTAACAATTATTTGCTTAATATAAAAAAAAATTATAATTTTTTTCTTATCAAATTTTGTAAATTGTTGTAAATCTGGTAGTGATCCGATCAAGATAAAACAAATTTTGTTAGAATCATCTCAATAAGCTTAATCCAATTAAATAATGTTTTTATATTTTTTTGAATATTTATTTGCTTGTGTATTGCTTTGAAGACTTTTGGATTCACACATGGTTTAATGATTGATATTGTTACCCTCGAACTCCTCAGTAATTTGGAATGCAACGTTTTCATACGACATATCTCATTTTTAAAATTTTTTCTTTAATTTTGTTTCACCATATTGAAAGTCTTATTCTCTTCTTATGGGGCCATTAGATATTTTTGACTTGGTTTTGTTATATTACTTTAATATAATTTTTCATATAATTTAACTTAATATTTAAATATTAATTATTTATTTTTTTGTTTTTTCCTTTGTAATTCATAGCAATTCCAAGGGTAATCCCATGGAAATATAACAAATGTCATTGAATTTATCTTGATGAGACATATGTAATTAGATATTTATTTTCATAAATTTAAATATTTAAATTCCTAAGTTATTCTATGTTATATGAGATATTTTTATTCCTACCTGATTTCATAATGCAAGTACTTACACTGGATCTCCTTCATAGTTTAAATTTCAACTCTCGTACATAATTTATCTAATTTCTTTAAAATATTTTAATTGATTTAGTTACATTATTATCTTATTTTTAATATCATCTCATTTTATTTTTACATATCTTTTATTTTGTTATAGTACATTTCTTCAAATTTTTTCACTTCAACTTTAATATATATTTACAAAATTTTACCATAATAACTTATTATTATTTATATTTATTTACTTTGCTAAATCATTGAAATTTAAAGAAAGTTTTGGTTGTGATGGAAAAGAATGTCGTTGGATTAATCTCAAAAAGCTTTATCTAGTCAAATATTCATTTTGAAACTTTTTAAATATGTTTTTTAAGGTTTTAACATGCTTATGAGACATTTTGATTTTTACATCATTTTAAAAAAGAATGTTTCTCTCTATCTTTTTTGTTTCTTTGAAAGTAATTTTTTTGCATAGTTTATCTAATTTGTTAATGTTGTCTTTCTTAGTTTGGTTATTGAAATATGAAATTATGATTCTTCTATCATGTTGCCCTAACATTGCTTCTATCTTATTATATTTTACTATTTCAATTTAACTCATTTTAGCAATAATATATATTTGCTTAATATTAACAATAATATTTTATTATTTTTCATGTTTGATTACTTTGGTAATTCAAAAATTTCAAATGATGTGTAATGGAGACTTAACAAACATGATCAGATTTATCTTAATGAGCTCTATCCAATTAAATACTATTTTTATCATTTTAAACAATTTATTTTGTAGGGTTTTGTATTCTTTTTTTGACATTTAATTTGCATTTGATTTGATAATTGAGAACATCCCTTAATCAACTTATTAACTTGGAATTAAATATCTCATTTTAACATTTTTACATTTTGGGTTTATTTGTTAAATAATTTTGAACCTCCCTTAAGCTATGATTTTCATCAGTTCAACTTGTTTTTATTACAAAGATTCAATTTATCTATATTAAGCTTCACTATTTTTTTATTAAAATAATAATTTGTTATTATATATGTTCATATAGTTTTGTTGTTTTCAATAATTCCATACGAGATCTATTCAAAATGAAACAAATGTCATTGGACTCATCTCGAAAAGGTCTATGTAATTAATTTTCTTTTAAAATTTTATTTAACTGCCCTTTGGCATACTTTACAATATATTTGACTCATATGTTATTTGATGAGCAAGAAAGTTACACTTAATTTCCTTAGCATTTTAGAATTCAAAGTTTTTTTGTAATTTCCATTTCTTTAAATTTTTCATTTTTATTTATTTATATTGTTATGTAACTCTAAATCTTTCCCCTTTGACCTTTAAATTTCTTAGTTGTATTATTTTACATAAATTTATCTATTTTAATTATTAATTTTAATTTAAAATTAAAGTTATAATTTCTTATTATTTACTCATATTTAATTTGGTAATTTATAGTAATTCCAAACAAGCTTTGATCAAGAAAAAGTAAACATCATTAGAATCTTTTTTATGAGCCTTATCCAATTAATATTTATATTTATATTTTTAAATATTTATTTTCTTCGATGATAGGATATTTTATTAGAAATTTTTATTCATACTATATTTCGTAGTCTCGTTTGTTACACTCTATTTTCTTAATATCATTCAATTCAACTTTGCAATAAAATTTTTACATTTCTTTTAATTTTTTGGTTTGAATTTGTTATTTGTTATGTGATAATAACTTTCCCCTTTTGTGCACTTTACATTTCTTTTAATTACTTATATTACATAGCATAAATCTATCTAAATTAAAATTTGTTATATATTTATTGAAAATTAAATTAACTATTTTTTTTTAATTTTTTAATTTTTTAATTCAAAATGTTGCAATGATTTTGAATGAAATTGACGGAGAAGAAAAAATTTTGTGAGACTCATCTCGTTCTGTTTTTTTAATTAAATATTATTTCTTATGTTTTAAAAATTGACTTTCTTGGTCATGACAAATTTTACGAGTCATAATGATATTTTATGATTTGAGAATCCATATTGTTGTACTCAAGCTCCTTATAAACATGGAATTCAACTTCTCCAAACAATTCATCTAATTAATTAAAAGTTTTCATTTTGATTTCTATATATTATTATGGAACTCTTATTCTCCTCTTGGGTGATATCAAAATTACTTTGATTTGGTAATATTAACTTGCTTCAATTAATTTTATTTAGTTTACTTAAAATATTTTTTTAATATTAAATTAATAATGTATTATTATTTATGATTATTTAAATTAGTAGTTTTAGTAATTCAAATAAAGGTTTGATCAAGATAAGTGAAATATTGTAAAGCTCATATATGTGAGCTTTACAATAATAAAATATTCATTTTTTTATATTTTTAGATAGTTTATGTTACACTCTCATTAAGAACTTTGAATGAAGCTTTTTAGACTGTTTATCTCATTTTTAAATTATTTTGCTCTTATTTTATTATATTATTATGAAACTCTAATTCTTCAGTAATGTGACCTTTAGATTGCTTTGAGTTAGAAACATTATTTTTTTCATTCATAGCATTTCTAAATAGAGGCTAATTAAGACGAAACAAATTATAGTGGATTCATCTCAATGAGCTCTATCCAATTAATGATTCATTTTTATCATTTAAAAAAATTAAATTCTTATGTTTTTGGAGTTCTTTATGAGATATTTTAATTCTTACTGGATTTACTATCTAATTAAATATTTTTTTAAACTTTTAAATATTTTATTTTTTATGGTTTTGCATACATTTATCATATTTTAGTTTTTATCTAATTTGATGATTGAGAATATTATATTTGATTTCCTTAGTATCTTGGAATTAAAATTCTAATTTAGCTTACCCCATTTTTCTCAAATTGTTTATTATTTGTTTTGGTTATAATGATATATAATTCTAAATCTCCTCTAGTGTGATCTTTATAGTGCTTTGAGTTTTTTATCACATTATTTCAATATATTTTTGTTTAACTTTTCTAAATGTTTACTTAATATTATAATAACAATTTATTATTATTATTATTCTTATATATTTTTGTCGTTATTATAATTCCAAAAGTATTTGGAGAGCAAAGAAGTAAATGTTGTTTGACTTGCCTCGATGAGCTCTATCCAATTAAACATTCATTTTTATTTTTTTAAAAAATTTTTTAAGATTTTTGGCTTAGTTTATGAGATATTTTGAATAGTTCATGATTTGACAAATATGGTTTTTATGCTCAATCTTCTAAATCCCTTGGAGTGCAACTTTGTCAAACCATATGTATTTTTAATTCAATTTTTTAAACTTTATTTTCTAAGGTCACTATGTAACACTAAATCACCTCTAGTGTGATCTTTATATGTCTTTGATTTGGTTATGTTAGATTACTTAAATTTATACAATTTCACCATTAATATTTCATTACTTTAGATTAAAAAAATATAATTTTTTATTATTTTTTTATATTAAGAATTATTAATAATTTTACGAAACTTTTGATATATAAGAACAAAGATCATTGGAATAGACTCTTTTTCCCAATTAAATAAATTTTTTATACATTTTTAAGGTTTTAGCACAATTTACTATTTTTTTTCATTTTGTGATTCATTTTGTTGATGAGTGATCTTCCACTTGATCTCCTTAGTAACTTTGAATAAAGCTTTTTTAGATAATTTATCTCATCTTCTAAACGTTTTGCTTCGATTTGGTTGTATTACTACAAAACTCTAACTCATCTCTCATGTGACTTTTATATTATGATGATTTACATATATTATACTACTTTAATTTTTCACATTTCATCTTTAATATATATCTACCAAATATTAAAATAATAAATTTATATTTTTTTTGTTATTTAGTTTGGTAATTTATTGTAATATTAAAGGATGTTCATTTGAGACAAGATAAACAATTTTGGATTCATCTTGATGAGCCCTATTCAATTAAATATTCATTTATATAATTTTAATTATTAAATTTTCTTAGTTAATGACATACTTTTTAGATATATATGTTTTAATTAGATTTGATGATTGAAGGTATGATCTATCTCCTTGATATCATCGAATGTAACTTTTCCAAATATTTTATCTTATTTCTTCAAATTTTTTATTTTAATTTTATTATATTACTGCATAACTCTAACTCTTATCTCATTTTTTCTTTACATGTCAATGATTTGGTTATGTTAAATTCCCTTGAATTGTCTTCATTTTTTAGTGATATATATTTGTTTAATTTTAAATTAATCGTTTATAATAATTTTTTTTATTTAATTAGGCAATTTTTTGTAATTCTAAGTAAAGTCTAATTTAGAAAAAACATCATTGGACTCATCTCTATTAGCTCTATCAAATTATATATTTATTTTAATTTTTAATATTTAAAAGTTTTAATGATTTTGGTACATATTATGAGATATATTGATTGATGCATAATTTGATAGTCAGTGATGTTACTATCAATATCTCTAACATCTTTGAATGTCACTTTCTTATGCAATTTTTTCATTTCTTTAAAGGTTTTTCTTTGATTTCATTATATTGTAGTTAAACTCTAATTATCCATGTATGTAACTTTTAGATCAGTTTGATTTTGTTATATTAAATAAGTTTAATTTATATGATTAAAGATTTAGTTTATGAAATTGACTTAATATTAAAAGAATATTTTTTAATTATTTTTTGTTATTTACTTTAAACTTATATAATTCCAAATGAGATCTTGTGGAGACATAACGAACATAGTTGTATTCATCTCAATAAGCTATATCAAGTTAAAAGTTCTTTTTAATAGTTTGAAATATTCAAACTGATTGATTTTTTACATATTTTCCAAGATTATTTTTCAATATCTCATTTGATGATCAAGGATATTATGCTCGATCTCCTTAAAATGTTAAAATATAACTTTCTCATATGATTTATCTTATTTTATCAAAGTTTCTTCTTTGATTTTATTATATTAAGATGTAAATCTAAATCACATCTCAGTTAACTATTACATCACTTTAAATTATCTCATTTTTCTTTAATATATATTTTTTAATTTAAAAATAAAAAATTATTATTGTTTATGTTTATTTTATTTAGAAATTAGTTATTCTAAATAATGTATGGCTAAGATGTAAAAAAGAATTATTTGACTCATCTAGATTAGGTGTATGCAATTCAAAACTAATTTTTATATCTTTAAATATTTTATTTTCTAGATTTGTATGACATATAAGAAATTTTAATTAATGCCTATTTTGATAAAAAAAAACATTGCAGAAGATCTCTCTTATATTTTGGATTACAATATTCCACCATAATTTAAATCATCTCTTCAATGTTTTTGCATTCATTTGGTTATATTACATTACCATAATTAATCACATTTCAACCTTAACATATATTTACTTTATTATTATGTTTAGATTTTTTGTAATTAATAATAATTCCAAATAAGGTCAGATAGAGGCAAAACAAATGTCATTGTCATCTTGATTAGCTTTATCTAATTAAATATTCATTTTTTATAATTTTAAAAAAAAATTATTTTTAATAATTTTCCATATTTTTTAGATATTTCTATTCGCACTTGATTTGACAAATGAGAATATTGCACTAAATCTCCTTAGTATCGTGGAATCGAATTTGCTACTTAATTTATTTCATTTTTAATTTTTCTTTATTGTAATTATATTACTATGTTACATCACTTTTATTAGTTTATTAGCATTACTTCAATTTATCTCATTTTAGCTTACTTATCGATTTATTTCATATGAAAATAATAATTTATTATCATTCATATTATATATAATTTGGTAATTTGCAATAATTCCAAACTAGATGTAAGAAGTAAAAACAAATGTTGGCAAACTCATCTCAATGATCTTTATGGATTTAAATATCAAATTTTAGATTTTTAACAATGCTTCATTTAATGGTTTCAAAATGCTTTATGAAATATTTTGACTTTTACTTGATTTAGCAGTAAAGGATGTTGCACTAGATCTCTTTAGTATTTTGCAATCCAATTTTGCATACAAATTATCTTATACCCTTAAACTTTTTTTTTTGATTTTTTTATTTTATAATGAAACTCTACTTCTCCTGTGTAACCTTTACATTCCTTTGATTTCATTATATTACGTTTCTTCCATTTATCTTAGTATTATTTATGCTATTTACTTTGGTAATTCATATTATTTTCAAATGAGATCCATTCTAGATGAAACAATGGTAATTAGACTCGATTAATTGGTGTTTATCATATTGAATATTTATTTTCATGATTTCAAACACATTTATTTTCTAATATTTGGACATTTTTTAAGAGGCATTTTAAATTTTACCCATCTAACTTTGTCTTTTTGAATCAATTTTTGATATTTGACATTCATTGTTTCTCATTAAATCACTATTGCATTACCAATTTCGACAAACTCTTTATATAAATGTAACTGAATTTTTCTTGATTAATGTATAACTCTAGCATGCTCAAGTTGCAACTTCAATTTGTACTTTATTAATCTAGCTTTAGCTTTGTGTAATAGTATGCATTGTGATGTTTTAGAATATCTTAATATTTTCTCTTTTAAACATAGTATTATTTGTATTAGTTAGGATTGTCCATAACTTGAAGATTCTTTACTATGTGTAGAAATCAACAAACCTTGTGCTAGTTATCCTTGTCATAAATTGCCAATTTTGTATGGTTTTCTTATAGCTTCTTTTCATGAAGGTTGCTTATAATGATTTAGAATTTATGATTAATGACCAAAGTTTATAGGTGAACACCATGATTTTAATGCAAATATTTTTATCATCAAAACCATTTTCTTATCATGGGTTAGATATCTATGCCTAAGAGCTCCAATGGAAACCATTATGGTTGTTTGGCTTTGCTATTAGAATTTTACCATTTACATTTTGATTCACTTTATAATAGTTTTTTTATCCAATACCATTAAGAGGTTAGTGGACATAGAATGTAATAAACTTTTTATATTCAATTCTTATTCCATCCAATTAATTCTCTATTATTATAATGAAGTATCATATGTTAATGTATTATTTCCACTATTAAAGGCTTTGACTCTAAAATATTTGAATGGTAAGATCATTTCACAAAGACTTTCTGGGTCTTAGTTAAGTTTACCTTTTATTTATAGGCTTTACCTAACATAATAGATTTCCTTTTTTGAAAATTAATTCTCTAAACAAACATTTTTTAGAACTAACCAATTAATCCATCCATGTCTATAGTGCTCTCCATATTAAGTCCTTCCCTTATGCTCCTGTGTTATTCCTTATTAACTTGATGGGAAAATGATTGATTTTGTTCTCTATTAATAAGACTTGGTTTATTTTGTTGGATATTTTTAGTGGCTTTCTAGTTGGTTTCCCTATTGAGGTTGATCATATATTTTGAATGTTTTTAAGGCTTCTCTTGCTATGTACTCTTTATCTTTAACCTAATTGGCATCCTTGTTATGAATTTTATTAAAAGAAAACTTTGGTTTTTACAAAAAAACTAGTGAGTCAAAATAGTTTTAGTTTATTATCCTTTCTTCAACCACTTATCACTTGCCCTCTATTTCTGATATAGTTCCACTTGAGCTTTATAATACATTAAATCTACTCGTGATTGGGAACTTTTACTATTGTCTTGTTTTCAAATATGTTTCCAATTCTATTATTATTTCATTTTTAAGGTCCATTTTTAGTCTTAGTTTAAGGTCAAATTTGTACATCCCTAAAACTTTTATAAGAAGCTCCCAGTTATGTTTTATTGATTCAATGAATGCTGGTGCTAAAATGAAAATTGTAAACATCTAAATTGGTGATATTTTTCTTGAGGTGACATAGTGCAATTGTAAAAGAATTGCTGCATGATTAGAGGCTGCCCTACTAAATGATGTATTGAAAAGTGAAGAAATAGTTTAAGCCGCTTTCAATTGAACAATAGTCAATCTAGTCCCATTCAAATTATAGTTGATTTCCTTTTCCTATTTTAAGTGAATGGGATTTGAAGTACATGTAATTAAATTAATGATGACTTCTTAATAGAGGATTCGAACCCCTGAATTGCACTTAAATCTTGGTTCACATAGGCCAAGTATTCACGAACATTTGGAATGCCATTGACGTTATTAACAACTAGTTAGATGTGTTTGTGGAGTTCTAGTTCTAACGATAATTATTTTCTTCAATTTCTAGTATGTTTTTCATATATAATAGAAAAGTATATATTCTAATCTATTTTTTCTAATTTTATTTAAAGGGTATTTATCTATTAGAGTTGTTGATATTATCAAGAACAAGTTGCTCACACCACACAATCCATATCATATTTGATTAGTTGTGTGTGCCACTATGATCTCGTAATTTGAATGGATAAATAGGTAGCTTGATGGATGTAACATCTTCCATGATTACACAATCTAGATTATTGAGTTTTAGATTATTGATTATACTCCTTAGTATGGTCTAGTGGTTCTTGCTTATTACGAATTCCTGTAGGAACATGGATGTGGTAAATTTTGTAATGATGGGATTCTATGGTATTTTTTAGCGTTGGAGTTGAAGCTAAGACTACAATGCATATGAAAGGAATTCAACATAGTTGGTTGGACATTAGTCTCCCTATCGATTACCTCATGGAACTATGAGATTTTTGAGAATTAGTGAAGTCCTAAAATTTTTTTGATGAGTTAATATTCTAAAAATTATGCTAGAGGGAAAATGATTACTACGTTGTCTCATATCTTAGGTTATTAATTATCTTGTTTGGGTAGGATAAGACCCTTTTATATGACATTATAATTTAGTAACATATGGTACTAAGTTGCACTTTTGCTTATGAAGATAGTTATATACATATTTCTACCACAAATTTATATAGCATACCTTGAGAATTTCTTATTAAGCTTCCCAATATAGCCCTTCCACTACATGTTGGTCAAAAAGGTTAGGTGCAAGCAATTGTAGTTACAGTTGGGATGATAGAGTTTATGCAACGTAGTAGCATTACAACTTACTTATCAAAGATATGATGTTTTAGTTTGAAATAACCATCTATCTACTAAATATAGATATATGAGTATTTATTAGTTTCCATGGTTTTATCAAATGGTTAATGTACTAAGTTGTTACTTCAAAACATATTTTCTTATTCATTCCATTTGGTATATTTTGCACAAAGGATTAAGTATAAAGCGAATGACAATTTGTTACTATATTTCCATGTAAATACTTTTTAGTGTATCTTGTTGTGTCATGTCCAATAAGGGTAAGATGGACTTCAATTATTTAGTGGACTAGTTAGTGGAGGAACCTGGTTCAGGCATGGGGATAACAATGACTGTGATGATTAGATTAGTGGGTTGGAACTTCTAGCATTAAAATCATGCTGCAAGTTAGAAGTAGCTAGCTAAGTGTAATGTCCAATACATAGCTTGTGTTGCACCAAGGTATTTCAAACAAATTTTCTTGCTGTGACACTGTCCAAAATCTTTTTTTATTCATACTTTATCTTATATTGGAGTAAATGACAACCATAGTCATCATATAGTGCTAATTGTTGATGCTTGACATTATAATCTAATAGTTTATCATGGAAAAGTACATTGCTTAATAGTCTACACATAGCTGCTAACATCCATCCATCAATGAAATATGATTTTTAAGAATTACATAAGTATTGTAGCACCTAAAAAGCTTTAATATTAAGTTAAAACTACATTTCCATTCTCATTTTTGAATAAATCATTCTAGTTGGTTAAATTTTTTAACAAGTGATAACGGCGATTGTGTAAATAATTTTCAAAGGGAGATGAATATTAAATATGAAAAAATAAACTATTAAGAATCTAGTGATAATACTTTCAGTATGATTTATGTAATTTAATCATAAAATAATTAGCAAAAAATTGTTAATCAAATAATAATATTTTTGGCATACTATTATTTCATAAGGTGAACTGTTAAGAATGCCAATTGATTATGGAGAATTATGAAATTTTTATTGCATAAAGAATATAAGGCGTAACCATTTTGACAATATTTTGTTCTTCATCTTCACATGCAACCAAAACAATGCACTCATCAATGTATTTTGTTAGCAACCTTTCACTCCTTAGGCATGACCATAAAATTGAGAGTAGGAATCTCACAATTTGATCATCATTCTTGTGTTGTGCCTCCCATGTTTAACCTAGTCCCTAAACCAACTTGTCGGCCCTAGTTAACTCAAGAACTAAATCACTCCATGTTATGTAACATGCTAAAATGTACTAACTTGTCCATGATATGAAAAAAGAGCTTGTAATTAATGATAAATAATATTTATGCAAATCCAAGGTATGAAATATATCATCACATGATCCATAATTTATTCAAATGTCTAAGTCACTCACATGAAATTTTGAAAAAAGGTTTTCAAACTCTATTGCAATAATCCCACAGAATCCAAATTCTAACAAATGTAAATGACAATGTTATGTATTAATAGAAAACTATAACATCATAAAATGTAAAGTAATGAATAATCATCTAATGTATTAACTCTAATGCACACATTTTTAACTCCTATGTCAACTTATATCCATTTGCACTTATAGATGATATAAGGGTGGAGAGTAAGCCATGCTTAATAAGGAATCATCAAGTTTTACTTTTAAAAATAATATAGCATAACATAATGGAATATCAAGTAGAATAAAATTATTAGTATATCCATTGATATGGCAAAAGATATCTCAACTTACCAATCTAATCAAATGCACAAATTATTAATGACGGGTCCTATTCGATGCTCATCATGGTGTCACATGTTTTTATGACATCTTAATCACGAGGTTAAGATAATGGATGCTCAATGTCCTACCAATTGTTTGGCACTCCTTCCATACACCCGATGTCCTTGGTGTTTGATCTAGACTTCTATCTCATCACAATTTGGTATTTTTTCATACAAATCCAATCAATGAAGGCTACATCATGGGTCTCAGGTGCCCTTAATAAACACATAGAACTTTACTAGGTGACTCACAAAATGGTCTCTGGTGATATCATATGGATCAATGGGACTCAGCTACCATGCCATCTTTACCACATCATCTAGAAGTCTCCATTGAGGCTCTAACGTTCACATAATTTGTTGCATATGGCTCTAAGAATCATATAAAATTCATTCAAGTCCCTATTATGTGACAACCAAGTTCACAATATCCTGTTGATCATAAACAAGTATATGGTGCTCAATTACAAAAACAAATTGGTTGGATTGTTATCATTTGGCATATCTAATTAACCCAACTTTTGTCGGTGAGCTATCATCTAAGATTTTATACATGATAAGCTATTACATCACAAATGTAGACTTTCTTAGCAATGAACATCATGCACTATAGTTTGATCATCAAACATTTAGGGGTTCATTAGAAACTTCTTATAACTTTAACATATCATCTAAGATAAGCTTTGAGCTTTCTCTAAAACACTAACAACCTACCAAGACCATCTAAAGTTTTCACAAAACCTTAATGACTAAATAGACTAGCCTAGGGTTTCCAATAAAGACCAACTAGCCTACTAGTGAACTATTGTTAAAATCTTCTAAACTATATAGAAAATCAATTGAGCACTCACTCAAACTAAAAGATCGTTGCTTAATTACCTAAAGGGAAGCTCTTATTTCAATCCTTGTTAAACATGAGCTCCACAAATTACTCTCATGCCTAATATGAAAAACTAAGACACCGAACCCATCAAATAAGCCTCTCATGAGCTACATATGCCTCTTAAATTACATTTTAGGGCACTGATCCGTGGCATAAGAGCTTATTTTTAAATTACTCATGATCTTACCAAGTAATCCAATCTAGATTAGAGTGTCACCAAAATCTAATAGAACCATGGAGCCCCTTTTCCCTCTCTTAACACCTATTCTAAGGTTGAACCTAAGTTCTCTATTTCAATTTACACTAATCCATGTTCTAATTTAGAGCCTCATCTAATACATTTTTTTGTCTTTGTGTTTTGTTTTACAAATATTGTAGTTCCTGGGAGTGATTTTATCTTAATTTATTCATAGTTATTGCACAATCATTGGCCTCATCCAAGGTATTTTCAAGTAAAAACATACTTTTAACCCTTACTAGCATTACTTGGGTGCTTAACCTTACCAACTTTCAAATTTCATACCTTACCTATTTAAATTCCAAATCCTTAATAATAAAATTTTTTATAAACAACATTGAGATTTCAAACCAAACACATCTAAATTTTAAATTACTAATAATCTAATAATAACCATTAGGTTCCCTTAGGCAATCACAATAGACCCTTATACTTAGTTTGAGTTAACGAAATGTACTAGTCAACCTTTTTAATTTTTAATTCCTAATCTCTTCTAACTGAACCAAAAAGGTTGGCTTCTTCTATGGTCCACCATCAAGCTTTCTAGCCCTAGCCTTTACATGAAATTCTTTTTTGTCATAATTAGAATAATTAGATGGCTTATAATACAAAAATTCAAAATAAAAAATCAATTCATATCTTCAAGTTCATGCTTGATATTTATTTACATTAAACAACAATATTTCTTGGAATTATAGGTTTTTTATTATTTAAAATGAAAAATATGTCCCCGACTTTAAAATTTTACACTAACAATACATGTATTTACTCATGATTTGATTCTAGTATATCTTAATTTAAAAGTTTTTAGCATTGACGCTCAAGAAATATTTTTAGCATTAATTTTGTATTACTATCAAAACAACAATATCAATATACTTTACAAAATTATAAAAATACTCATAATTATAACAAAGGAATCTTAACACAAAAATTCCATATCGTTTGAAACCTAATTTACTTATGGAAGTAGTTGTCCCATAAACGGTTTGGCTTTCATGAGTAATTAAGCCCACTTTTCGTATTCTTGAAAATTCAATTCTCTTGGGAAATTCACATAATAAGAGGTTGCATTTAACTTTCAAAATAGTAACTTCATGAATAATTTAGACATTTAGGATCAATATTTCATCAAGAGAAGCCATAAAATAACTCATATTTACATAACAAGTTTTAGCCATATGGTTTCTTTCCATTCCAACATAAAATAGCAGCAACAATTCACTGTCTTCACTTAAACAAGTAACAAAAACATTATCATTTTTTATAGTTTAGGAAGAACTTGAAAAATAGTAGCACAATTTCACAATTGGATCATAGAGTTTCAATCAAGCATGTTACATAATAGCTAATCAGCCAAACTCATAAACTTCATGCTTAATTCATTAAGGCAATTTTAAGTAAAGATAAGATTTCATTTAATTATAAAATGGAATTGTCATGACTCAATAACCCTAATGATAAGCAAAGTTCAACATGTAAAGTCATAGCATTAAGAGGAAAGAGAAATAGAACTCAATCAAAATTCTATTTACATGCTTGATTGAATATTTACTTAATTGTTATTATCTTTATGTGCTTCTAGGTTTTTATGCAAAACAAAGGGTTCCCCACTCGAGAAACCAAGTAATGGCCAACACAAAGTTTGGTATTCTATTCTTCTTGATGTAAGCATGAGATTATACTTTTTCTTTCTTGTGGTTGTCTTTTTCCCCTAGCATTTTCTCAAACATGTGGTTTTAAGAGAACTCATGTCTTGATGGTGATAAAATTCCTAGCCTTGCTACTACTATGACCCTTATAATGGTGAAATAATTATCTTTAAATTCTTGGATATCTTGTTAGAATGGTTAAGATATATCACCTTATCATTCTCTTATCTATCATGCATTCTAGTATTTCTATTTCTCTTAAAGTTATTTCCTCTTAATCATCCCTAAAATTTTTGTGGGTATGTTGAATTTACATACTAATTTTCTCATCAAAATCTATTGTTTCCTTATATCTATTGCTTCTCTTAGCCTCATCATGAAAATGTGATTGTGGTAATCATAACATAATATCCTCAACTCATTTAATGTCACTAATTCAACTTAGATTATTTTTCTTTTCTTATTAACTTGTTTGTATGATCTTAATTTTCCATCTTGTGCTTGTAAGAATTAGCAATTTGACAAAATTTGTCTTCAATGTAGTAAAACATTATTTTTATGGATTCATCTTTTAAACAATAATAAAAAAAGTGAGCATTTACATCATGTTTTTATAAGCTTTTTGTACGTTAACAATTTTGTCTATTGGAAAAATATAACTTGTAAATGTTTAGAAAAAAGTATGACATTTATCCTCAAATTAACACTAATGTACGACATCAGTTTTGACTTAATGTTCATGACTTGAATTTCATTAGTAATTCAATACATTTTTCAGCATATTATGCTAAAGGCAACAAGATAGAGATAAAAATATCATCTATTAACAAGGGTGTACAATTTGTTTTTTTTTACATTTTGTAAGGTATAAAATGTGCAATGTAACATACATAAATCCAATCCACTACAACAATGGACTTCTATATGATCATGGTTTATCGCTTATGATTCATCTTATTATAAAAGGAATCTAATGATAATGAAAGATTGAGAATTTATTAAGAATGTCTTTGTGATTTGTTTCAACTAATTGTTCATATTAGCATTTTTATGGATAAGAAAATTTGCATGGAAAAGTGGCAATCTTAATTTAATAAGAAATATGTATAGTGTATTACGATGCACAAATGATAGAATGATATAGTTAAGATGTAAGGAATTAAAAGTTGAAAAGGGAGATTTGGCACATGGTATAAGAAAAGGTAGCTATAATACAAGTACGATATTGAACTTAATAAACTAGATTTTTATTTTAGTTGTTTTCAATCTCAACTATTGGAATTATTGCAACCTACACAAAAATTTGGAAAAAAAACATCAATATAGGAGCCTAGATTAGGATTAATAGATTCAGTCCATTTGATTAACATGGCTTAATAATAGTGATGGATTGTATTCAGATCGATTAAAGATTTATTATCTTCTATATTTTGATCAATTACTTAATTAGCTTAGAAATTTATGATATATTCTATCGTATATAATGAAGTAAGAAAAGGAGAAAGAGTGTTGTGTGTGACAAGCTTGGATAACTCAATTCATATCATAAAGTCAAACGAACTTCAAGACTATAAATCTAAGTGTAGCTAATTTACAAGTGAAACAATCGACTAATTTTGTAATGCTTGTGAATGGAAAATTTTGCTCATGATTGGGATAGGATATATTAGACTCATACTCATGATTTCTAATTTTAAAAGAGGAATAGAGCATAATCAAGCCATGTTTATCTAAATTCCATATTAATTAGCAAACTTAAGTGATTAATTTATATTATTTATCTTTAGGTTTACAAGGATAATGAATTGTGGATCATATTCACTTCCAAGTAAAATGAATGTGTGGGAATCCTACAAGAAGATGGTCAATTATTGGTTAAAAAGCATTTTTGTTATTTTTTGGAATGTATTTACTTTTCTTACAAAAAGTGTTTTACTTTTCTAGAAAGCATGGATGTTCAAATATATATATATAACTTTCAATTTTTATGATTAAGAAGATAAATTAAAATAAAAGTCAGAAAAATACACAAAAAGTTTTGAGTGTTTCAGTTGATACTAGAACTTATTTTCACGTGTAATCATGGTCAAGAAAATACTATCATTAAAAAAATATCAATTTAAAGTTTTTTTTACATTTAACCCCTGACTTATTAGCTTTTATGGATTCGATTGCAACCCAAGTTTTTTTGAGCTCAATGTAAGAAAGTTTTATAATCCAATCTTTGCCATTTACAAATGTAGGGCCATATAACCCAAAAGAAATGGAAATGTACAATAAAGCATTTTGTTTGATAAAACCTACAACTTGTTATGCTTGTTAATGAATAAGTCAAGGCATAATAAGGTCAAAATTACGAATAGATGTGAGAAAATGATACCTTACATACATTAAGCATAATTAGAAGACTTTTTAATTTTGAGTAATATGAAATTGTTGTGTTTTAGAGAGAGTTTACACTAGTACAATATCATGTAACAATCTATTGAGATCTAAAAATTTTGTTAACATTCATTAGATTTTTTAGTCATAATGGTTGGATTTTTATAGAAAAATGTTTCATGATAGCAGTTTAAAAGTTTAAGAAAAGTGATTTTACAAGTTATTGTCAAATAATGGCTTTAGAATTAGTCATTCAGTGAGATTGATGGTAGCCCTTGGATTTGATTGGAGAAGATGTGGCATTTTAGATCAAGATTAGAAATTCAAGAGCATTTGGGATGGTTAGATAATGGAGGATTTGATTTGGGCTATCTGATCACATTGTTTGAGATCTAGATCATTCAAATCATCAATAGTAAGTGCCTGAATGATCTCAATGTATGATTTGAAGTGGAGAGCTCTGAGCGATTCAAGGATAGGTTAAATAATATAGAAAAAAGATTTCTAACAATTTTATAAAATTAGATGGGGTCTTTTTCATCTAGTTTGAGTCTCAAAACATCACTACTATTTCGTGAATTATTCATTATCCAATCAATGATTAGAATAAGAAAATTCATGCATGCTTTGGCACTAAGGTGTAAGACATGGAAAAATTATTTAGTCCTACAAAGCAGGTTATGAAATGTGTTTCATCTTCATAAAATGTTAAACACATGTAATGTGAGTTGAAAGGAGGTTGTTTTACTAGTGTTCTAGGGATTTCACAACCTATGCCGCTTGTATCTTAAAAGTTTAACATTGTGG
This sequence comes from Vanilla planifolia, assembly GCA_023846275.1. Taxonomy (NCBI): domain Eukaryota; kingdom Viridiplantae; phylum Streptophyta; class Magnoliopsida; order Asparagales; family Orchidaceae; genus Vanilla; species Vanilla planifolia. The sequence continues at coordinate 74,750 of JAIUJO010000158.1, read as the reverse complement.
GTTCGACTTACCCATTACACACTTGTTCATGTTTTCCTTGATTCAATCCTTCCGTTACAATGCCCCATCTAGGTTTAAGACAACACAATGTCCAAGATGGGTCTAGAGCCTACCTGGTTGCGACTATTTATAAATCTGAGGCTTCCCAAGCAAGGTCGAGCTTGATTTATCCAAATGCATTACGCTTTAGTCACACTTGGGGGTTAGGATTAGGAAATATATATCCATAAATATATTAAAATAGAATTATTTTTTTTAAATTTTATTTTTCTAATTTATCAAAAATGAAATTTTGATAGAGTACAAAAATCTGATTTAATGAAAGAAAGGACTAAGTAATTGAAAATTAGAATCCAAAGTGTTTTCTAAATAAAGGAAAACTATGAACAATTGAGATTCTTAAGCATTATTCAAACTTGATATGAGTAAAGATATGTTCCTTATGTTTAAAAGTAAACAAAATAACATTATATTTCATAAGAAAAAGAAAAACCTTTTGAAATTTGATGTGCATGTAGTCAATCCTTTTAGCTTTATAAAAACTTTAAGGTACATTGAAAACTACTAATTGACCATCTTTAGAAGTCATAGCTTGTTCATAAAAACTAAACCTAATTCACAGTAAAAAAGCCTATTAGAATAAAATATTAAATATTGCTGGTTTTGTGACCAAATGAATTCCTCTTTTTTATAATGAGGACATAAATTGTTAGATAAAAATATGACAAGCAAAAACATATATTCAAGAAATATTATTAATTTAAGAGGTATTAAAAATGAAGAATGTATGCTCCCTTTTATTATTTACCCACCAACACTTTGTGAATATTTAAAATTTTGTCTAAACTAGGATCGTTAGCCCCATTTGGCACTAAAGAGAGGAGATACAATTTAGACAATTTACATTAGACTTAGTTGTTTCCTTATGATTTAAAATTGATTTGTTCAAAGTGATTTAGTAAATATGACTATCAACTTTTTCTTGGTAGTTATATATTAATATTTTACTAAGATTTGAGCTACTTGTTCTTTATTAACATGGTATCCTACATTTATGTGCTTGATCCTACAATGTTGAAATTGGTTCTTTTCTTAGGCTAAGGAACTAGTATTACCAGCACTAATAGGAATATGTGAGAGATCTAAATCATAATCTTGAAGTTCTTCTCTCAACCATAACACTTGAGCAACACAACTTTCGACCACAAGATACTTGGCCTCTGTGGTCGATAGTGATACATAATTTACTTCTTACTTTACCATGAAATTATATAATTTTCTAGGAATTAAGAACCACTTGAGATATGGTTCCTTTCAACCAAAGAGCTTACAAAGTCTAAGTCATCCTATAAGATCACATCGAAGTTTATTATAACTTTTAAATATCTGAATGTTGATTTACCATATTTAGATGATTTTTATTAGGATTTTATTGCATCTTAGAATTGAAGCAAACACAAAATAAGAAATTTGGTTTATTAGCTATAAGATATAACAAGGATCAAGTTAGACCACTAAAAAGTTTTTTATTTATAGGTTTTCCTACATCTAAAACTAAATGGATTGAGTGATTCATTGGAACTTTGCTATGTTTCATTTTGTCATAACTAAATTGGATAAATAATTCTTTTAAATAATTAGTTTGTGAGATAAATATCCAATGTTATTTTATTTTTAATCCAAAGAAAAATTTCATCTCACCCATCACATTTCTCTCAAACTTCCGTACTACTAAGTCACCAAATTCTTTACAAAAAGATTTTTTAATTCTGAAAATTATGTCAGCAACATAAACTTATATAAGCTGTAAAAGGACGTTTAGAGATTTAAGAATAGTGTTATATCAACTTTATCTTTCCTTAAACCTAAATAAACAAAATAATTACTTAATATATGATATTATGCTTAAGGAACTCAATTAACACCATAAAGTGCATGTGACTCCAAAACATCAAGTTGTTCTACATACACATCTTCTTTGATTTCCCCATTTAAAAGTTCATTTTTTTAATTGTATTTAAAATAATCGAAAATTCTTATGACTTGAACATAATAAGAGAAGTCTAATGGCTTTTATGCATGCTACTGACACAAATGCATCTTCATAATTGACACCTTCAACTTGTATATAACCATTAACAACAAGTTTAGCTTTGTTTTTACTTATCACTCCATTCTTATGTTACTTTTGAATACCCAATTTTTCCATTCTCTTATGGATCACTAGGCTTGAGAACTACTACACATACTATCTTTTTCTCAAATTGATCTAACACTTAATTCATATCTTGAACACAATAATCATCCTTAGGAGCCTCTATTATAGATATTAGTTTTATCAAACAAACAAAATCATTATGACCAATTTCCCTTATAAGGACTCTTTTCCTAACTCGTTGACTAACATCTCTTATATTAATTACTTTGGATATGAAGCTTAATACTTTCAATCTTTATGTAATTGTTGATTGCTCTTATCTTCTACTTTACTTTATTTTATACTTTCATCCTCATTAAATTCTATGTTCTTCAAAGACTTTAACTGTTCATCTTAATTTTTGGTATTTTCCTTCTCAATAGACTCATAAAACACTACATCCCTTTTTTACTCTTCATTTTATATATTTATATTGTAATCTCTACAAGCTTTTCTAAAACTAGAGTATCCTATGAAAAACCCTTATACTTGGTTTTTCATCAAAATGGCTCAAGTTAGCCCTTTCTTTATTTACAATGGTACATTTACACCCAAAAACATGAAAGTAGCTAAATTTTGATTTTGTTATTTTTAAATAAATCTTAAGGTTATTTCTTAAGTTTTGTTCTTTAATTAATTCTTTTTATGATACGACAAGCTATGTTAAATTGCCTTAGCCTAAAAGTAATTTGCTAGGGTATATTTGACTAATATAGATTTACCCATCTTTACAAATGTCATACTATTTCTTAATAAAATCTTATTTAGTTGTGGTGCATAAGGACATGTAAATTGATGCCTTGCACCCTTGCCTTTCTAATAGCCATAAAAAAACTCATTCTTAAAATCAATACTATTATCACTTTTAATAGAAATTAGCTTGAGATTAGTTTACCATTCTATTGCTCTTATCAAATTATAAAAGGTTTCTAATGCCTCACTTTAACTACTAAGAAATATAACCGAAGTATATCTAAAAACATTGTCAATAGTCACAAATCTATACTTGTTTCCACTTATACTCAAGTGTTGTATGGGTCCAAAAGGGTTTAAATAAATTATTTCTAAAGGTCTACTAGTAGTGTGATCATTTTTAGTTTTCAATGAAGAAAATCACCTACATTTCTTTTTTTGGCATAATTCAAAATTTGTTTAATTAGCCTTATATTTCTTGGGGAAACCTTTAACTACATATAGCATGTTTAAAGTTTTTATGGAAGAATAACCTACATGACCTGTATTCAATACCATAAAGTGTTTTCACTTGAATATGCAATTCTAATCTACAAGCTTATAATTTTTTAAACTTAATTAGAGTCACTTTGTCTTCTCTTAACTAACAACACTTCATTAAATTCACTCATTACCTCATAGTCGGAGGAGGAGAAGAAGAAGAAGAAGAATATGAAGAAGACGAAGGAGAAGAAGAAGAAGAAAAAGAAGAAGTAGAAGGAGAAGAAGAACAAGAAGAGGAAGAAGAATAAGATTTTGAAAAAGAAGATGAACAAGGAGAAGAGGAGAATGAAAAAGAAGAAATAGAAGAAGAAGGAGAAAGACGGAGAAGAAGAAAAGAAGAAGGAGAAGAAGGAGAAATTGTAGAAGAAGGAGAATAAGAATAAGAAGAAGTGGAAGAAGAAGAAGATCAAGAAGAAGGAGAAGAAGAAGAAGAAGAAGAAAAGCAAGAAGAAGAAGAAGAATAAGAATAAGAAGAAGAAGAAGAAGAAGAAGAAGGTGAAGAAGAACATGAAGAAGAAGAAGTGGAAGAAAAAGAAGATGAAGAGGTAGAGGATGTAGAAGATGAAGGAGAAGAAGAAGAGGAAGGAGAAGAAGAAGAAGTAGAAGAAGAAGAAGAAGTCGAAGAAGAAGATCACGATGAAGAAGAAGAAGAAGATGAAGTAGAAGAAAAAGAAGACTTGGAAGAAGAAGAATAAGAGGAAGAAGAAGAATAAGAAAAAAAAGAAGAGGAAGAAGAAGAAAAGGAAGAAGAAGAAGAAGAAGAAGAGGAAGAAGATGAATAAGAAGAAGAAGGAGAAGTAGAAGTGCAAGAAGAAGAAGAAAAAGAAGTAGAAGCAAAAGAAGAAGAAAAAGAAGAAGAATTAGAAGAAAAGGAAGAAGAAGACGAAGATGATGATGATGATGATGAAGAATAAGAAAAAGAAGAAGAAGAGGGAGAAGAAGAAGCAGTAGAAGTAGTAGAAGAAGAAGAAGGTGATGATGGAAAGGAAGAGGAATGAGAAGAAAAAGAAGAAGAGGAAGAAGAAGAAGAAGAAGAACAAGCACAAGAAGAAGGAGAAGAAGAAGAAGAAGAACAAGAAGAAGAAGAATAAGAAGAGGAAGAAGAAGAAGAATAAGAAGAAAAATAAGAAGGAGAAGAGGAAGAAGAAGAAGAATAACAAGAAAAATAAGAAGAAGAGGAAAAAGAAGAAGAAGAAGAGGAAGAAGAAGAAGAGGTTGAAGAAGAAGAAGTAGATGAAGTAGAGGAAGAAGTAGAAAATGAAGTAGAAGAAGAAGAAGAAGAAGAAATGGAAGAAGAAGATGAACAAGAAGATGATGACAAAAAAAAAGAAGAAAAGGAAAAGGATGAAGAAGATGAACAAGAAGATGATGATGAAGAAAAAGAAGAAGAAAAGGAAAGGGAAGAAGAAGAAGAATAAAAAGAAAAAGAAGATGATGGAGATGAAGTTGAAGAAGAAAAAGAAGAGGATGAAAAAGTTGAAGAAGCAATAGAAGAAGATGATGAAGAAGAAATAGAACAAGGAGAAGAAGAAGGGGGAGAAGAAGAAGAAGAAGAAGAAGAAGAAGACGATGATGAAGAAGAAAGAGAACAAGGAGAAGAAGAAAGGGGAGAAGAAGAAGAAGAAGAAGAAGATGATGATGATGATGATGATGATTTTAATGGTGAAGAAGAAGAAGAAGAAGAAGAAGAAGAAGAAGAAGAAGAAAAAGCTTAAGAAGAAGAAGAAGAAGAAGAAGAAAAAGAAGACGAAGAAGAAGAAGAAAAAGAAGATGAAGAAGAAGAAGAAAAAGGAGAACTTGAAGTAGAAGATGTAGAAGTTGGAAAGGAAGTAGCAGTAGTAGAGAATTAAGAAGAAGAAGAAGATGATTACTAATAATATTAATAACAGTAATAAAAATAAGAAGTAGAAGAAATATTAGTTGTAGTAGTGGTAGTAAAAGATGAAGAAGAAAAATAAGTAGTAGAAAATGAAGAAGAAGAAGAAAAGCAAGAAGAAAAATAAGAGGTAGAATAAGAAGAAGAAGAAGAAGAAGCAAAGGAAGAAGAAGAAGAAGAAGAAGAAACAAAGGAAGAAGAAGAAGAATGTGAAGAAGAAGAACAATACGACTAAGAAGAGGAAGAAAGGATGGTAAGGAATAAGAAGAAGTGCAAGAAAAAGAAGGCAAAGAAGAAGAAGAAGAAGATGAAGATGTATAAGAAAGAAGATGAAGAAGATGATGATGAGGAAGATGAAGAAGAAGAAGAAGAAGAAGAAGATGAAAAAGAAAAAGAAGTAGAAGAAGTACAGGATGAATAAGAAGAAGAAGAAGAAGAAGAAGAAAAAGAAGTAGACGAAGAAAATGATGAAGAAGTAGAAGAAGAAGAAAATGAATAGTAATAACAATAACGATAATAATAAGATGGAGTAGATGAATAAAAAATAGAAGAAGAAGAAGTAGAAGAAGAGGAGGAAGAAGAAGAATTAGAAGAAAAAGAAGAAGTAGAAAAAGAAGAAGGAGAAGAAGAAGAAGAAGGTGTTGACGTTGAAGAAGTAAGAGATGAAGAAGAAATAGAAGAAGATGATGATGATGAGGAAGAAGATGAACCAAAAGAAGAAAAAGAAGAAGAAGATGATGAAGAAGAAAAAGAAGAAGAAGTCAAAGAAGAAGAAGAAAATGAAGAGGAAGAAAAAATAGAAGAAGAAGATAAAAAAGAAGAGGAAGAAGAAGAAGAAGAAGAAGAAGAAGAAGAGGAAGAAGAGGAAATAGTAGTAGTAGAAGAAGAAGATGGCAAAGAAGCGGAAGATGAAGAGAAAGGAGGAGAAGAAGAAGAAAAAGAAGAAGAAGAAGAAGAAGAAGAAGAAGAAGAAGAAAAGAAGTAGAATAAATAAAAGAACTTGAAGAAAAGGAAAATGAAGAAGTAGAACAAGTAAAAGAAGAAGGGGAAGAAGAAGAAGAAGCAGAAGAAGAAGTTGATTTTGATGATGAGGAAGAAGAAGAAGAAGAAGAACAGGAATATGGAGAAGAAGTCGAAGGAGAAAGGGAAGTAAAAGAAATAGATGAAGAAGAAGAAGAAGAAGAAGACGAAGCAGAAGCGGAACAAAAATAAGAAGAAGACGAAGAAGAAGAAGAAGAAAGAGAAGTAGAAGAAAAAGATGAAGGATAAGAAGGAGAAGAAGAAGAAGAAGTAGAAGAAGAAGATGATGAGGATGATGATGAAGAAGATGATGATGATGCAGAAGAAGATGATGATGATGATGATGTAGAAGAAGAAGAAGAGGAAGACGAAGAAGAAAAAGGAGGAGAAGTAGAAGGAGAGGAAGAAGAAGAAGTTAAATAATAAAAATAATAATAATAATAGTAATAAGAGGAAGAAGATTATGAAGAAGAAGAAAAAGGTGAAGAAGAAGAAGAGGAGGAGCAAGAAGAAGAGCGAGAAGAGGAAGAAGAACAAGAAGAAAAAGGAGGAGAAGAAGAACAAGAATAAAAAGAAGTAGAAGAAGAACGAGAAGAAGAATAATAGGAGGGAGAAGTAGACGAAGAAGAAGATGAAGAAGAAGTAGTAGTAGTAGTAGTAATAGAAGAAGAAGTAGAAGAAGAAGAAGAAGAAGTAGGAGAAGAAGATGATGATGAAGAAGAAGACGAAGAAACAATAGCAAAAGAAGAAGAAGAAAAAGATAATGATGACGATGATGATGAAGAAGAAGAAGAAGAATTAAGAGAAGAACGAAGAGGAAGAAGAAGAAGAAGTAGATAAAGATGAAGAAGAATAAATTGAAGATGAAGAGGAAGAAGAAGAAGAGGAAGTTGAAGAAGTAGAACAAGTTGAAGAATAAGGAGCAAAAGAAGAAGAAGAAGAAAAGGAAGAAAAAGAAGTAGAAGAAGAAGAAGAAGAAAAAGAGGAGGAAGAAGAAGATGAGGAAGGAGAAACAGAAGAAGAAGAAGAAGAAGAAGATGATGATGATGATGATGATTGTTTTTATTATTGTGAAGAAGAAGAAGAAGTAGAGGAAGAAAAAGAAGAAGGAGAAGGAAAAGGAGAAGGAGAAGGAAAAGAAAAATGAGAAGAAGTAGAAGTTGTAGAAGAAGAAGGACAAGAAGAAGTAGAGGAAGAAAAAAAAGAGAAGGAACAAGAAGAAGACCAAGATGAAGAAGAAAGTGGAGAAAAGAAGAAGAGGAAGGAGAAGAAGAAGAAGAAGAAGAAGAGAACGAAGTAGATGAAGAAGAAGAAGAAGAAGATGAACAAGAAAATGGAGATGACGAAGAAGAAGATGAGCAAGAAAAAGAAGATAAAGAAGAAGGAAAAGACAAAGAAGATGATGAAGAAGTAAAAGAAGAGGAGGAAATAAGAAGAAGAAGAAGAAGATGAAGAAGATGAAGAAGAGGAAAATGATGAACAAGTAAAAGGGGAAGAAAAAGAACAAGATGAAAAAGAAAAGGAAGAAGAAGAAGAGGAAGAAGAAGTAGAAGAAGAAGTAGAAGAAAAAGATGATGATGTTGATGATGACGATGATTTTCATGAAGAAAAAGAAAAAAAGAATAATAATAATAATAATAACAATAATAATAAGTAGATGAGAAAGAAGGAGAAGGAGAAGAAGAAAAGAAGAAGAAGAATAGTAGTAGTAGAAGAAGAATAAGAAGAAAAAGAAGGAGAAGAATAAAGGAGGAGAAGAAGAAGACAAAGAAGAGGAAGAAGAAGAAGAAGAAAAAGAAGAAGAAGAAGAAGAAGAAGCAAAGAAGAAGAAGAAAAAGAAGAAGAAGAAAGAGGAGAAGAAGAAGAAGGAGAACAAGATGAATGAGAAGAAGAAGAAAAACAACAACAAGAAGATGAATAACGACAAGATGGAGAAGAAGAAGAAGAAAATGATGAAGAAGAAGAAGTTGAAGAAGTAGAAGAAGAAGATGAACAACAAGAAAAAAAGATGAAGAAGAAGAATAAAAAGAGGAACAAGAGGAAGAAGAAGAATAAGAATAAGAAGAACAATAAGAAATAGAGGAGGAAGAAGAAGAAGAAAAAGAAGAAGAAAAAGGAGAAGAAGTAGATGAAGGAGAGGAAGAAGAAGATGATGAAGAAGAAGAAGAAGAGGAGGAGGATGAGGATGAAAAATAAGATTAAGAAGAAGATGAAGGAGAAGACGAAGAAGAAGAGGAACACGAAGAACAACTAGAAGAGGAGGAAGAAGAAGAAGAAGAAGAAGGAGGAGGAGGAGGAGAAGGTGAAGAAGAAAAATAGGAAGTAGATAAACGAAAAGAATAAGAGAAAGAAGAAGAAGACAATGAAGAAGAAGAAGAAGGAGAAGGAGAAGAAGAAGAAGAAGAAGAAGAAGAAGGACAAGAAGAAGAAGAAGAAGAAGAAGGACGAAAAGAAGAAGAAGAAATAAAAAAAGAAGAAGAAGAGGAAGAAAAAGAAGAAGAAGAAGAAGTGGACGAAGAGGAAGAAGAAGTAGAAGAAGAAGGAGAGAAAGGAGAGGATGTAATAGAAGAAGAAGAAGGAGAAGAAAAAGAAGAAGAAGAAGAAGAAGAAGAAGAAGTAGTGTGAGAAGAAGAAGTAAAAAAGTTGAGGAAGAAGGAGGAGAAGAAAAAGAAGAAGAAGAAATTAAAGAAGAAGAAATTGAAGAAGAAGAGGAAGAAGAATAAGAAGAAGAAGAAGATGATGAAGAAGTAGTAGAAAAAGAAGAAGAAGAAGGGGAAGAAGAAGAAATAAAAGGAGAAGATGATGATGATGGTTATGATAACGATGATGATTATTATCATTATTTTATTATCATTATTGTTATTGTTATTATTATTCTAAAGAAGAAGTAGAAGAAGAAGAAGAAGAGGAACGGGAAGAAGAAGATTAAGATGATGAAGAAGTAGTTGTAGAAGTAGAAGAAGACGAAGAAGAACACGATGAAGAAGAATAAGAAGATAAAGAAGCAGAAGAAAGAAGAAGTAAATGATGAAGAAAAAGAAGAAGAAGAAGAAGAAGATGAAGAAAAAGAAAAAGAAGTAGAACTATTAGAAGAAGAAGAAGAAGGAGAGGTAGTAAAAGAATAAGAATAGCAATAAAAATAAGGAGAAGAAGAAGAAGAAGAAGAAGAACAATGAGAAGTAGAGGAAGAACAAGAAGAAGTAGTAGTAGTAGAAGAAGAAGAAGAAGAAGAAGAAGAATAAGAGGAAAAAGAAGGAGAGGAAGGAGAAGATGAAGAAGGTGAATAAGAAGAAAAAGATGAAGAAGAACATCATGATGAAGATGATAATGACGAAGTAGAAGAAGAAGAAGAATATTGTGAAGATGATGATGGTGATGGTAATGGTGATGTTGATGTTGAGAATAAAGAAGAAGATGATGATGATAAAGAAGAAGAAGAACATGAAGAAGAAGGATGAAAAGGAGAAAGAGAAGATTAATTACAAATAGAAAATGAAGAAGAAAAAGAAGAAAATGTAGAAGATGAAGATGAAGAGGAAGAAGAAGTAGTAGAAGAGGAATGAGAATAAGCAACATAAGAAGAAGTAGAAGAAGAATGTGGAGGAGGAGAAGCAAAAGAAAAAGTTGCAATAGTAGTAGTAGAAGAAGAAGAGAAAGAAGAAGTAGAAGAGGATAAAGAAGAAAATGAGAAAGAAGAAGAAGAAGATTAAAAAAAGAAAGAGAAGAAGTAGTAGTAGTAGAAGAAGAAAAAGAAGTAGAAGAAAAAAAAGACGAAGAAGAAGTGGATGATAAAGAAGAAGAAGAAGCAAAATTAGTAGTAGCAGTAATAATAGAAGAAGAAGAAGAGGAGGAAGTAGAAGAAAAAGAAGAAGACAAAGAAGAGGATGAGGAAGAAGAAGAAGAAGTTGAAGAACAAGACGATTATGAAGAAGAAGAAAAATTTGTAGTAGTAGTAGTAGCAGTAAAAGAAGAAGAAGAAGAAGAAGAGGAGGAGGAGGAACAAAAAGAAGTAGAAGAAGAAGAAGAAGAATTCGGAGAAGAAGTAGAAGAAGAAGAAGAAGAAGAAGAAGAAGAAGAAAAAGAAGAAGAAGAAGGGGAAGAGGAAGAAGTAGTAGAAGAAGAAGAACAAAAAGATGATGATGATGATGATGATGACGAAGATGTTGAAGAAGAAGAAGAAGAAGAAGTATTAGTAGTAGAAGAAGAAGAAGAAGAAGACGATGATGATGATGAAGCAAAAGAAGAAATGAAGAAGTGGAAAAGAAGAAGAAGAAGAACAACAACAACAACAAGAAAAAGAAGTAGAAGAAAAAGAAGTAGTACAAGAAGAAGTAGAAGAAAAAGAACTCGAAGGAGTAAAAGAAGAAAAAGAAGTAGAGAAAGTAGTAGTAGTAGAAGAAGAAGATGTAGAAGAAGAAGATAAAGAAGGAGAAGAAAGAGAAGGAGGAGAAGAAGTAGTATAAGAAGAAGAAGCAAAAGTAGTAGTAGAAAAGAAGGAGGTGGAGAAGAAGAAGAACTAGTAGTAACAGTAGCTGTAGTAGAAGAAGAAGAAGATGAAGAAAGAGATGAAGAAGAAGAGGAAGAGGAAGAAGAAAAAGTAGAAAGAGGAGAAGAAGTAGTAATAATAGTAGTAGATAAAGAAGAAGAAGGGGAAAAACAAGAAGAAAGAGAAGAAGGAGAAGAAGAAGAAGACAAAGAACAAGAAGATGGTGACGATGATAATGAAGATGCCGGCGATGTTGATAAGGAGGAAGAAGAAGAAGAAGCAGAATGAGAAGAAGTCGAAAAAGGTGTAGAAGAAGAAGACGAAGAAGAAGAAGAAGAAGGAGAAGTTCTATAAGAAAAAGTAGTACAAGAAGAAGAAGCAAAAGAAACAGAAAAAGGAGGAGAAGAAGAAGAAGAAGAAGAAGAGGAACTAGTGGTAACAATAACTATAGTAAAAGAAGAAAAAGAAGATGATGAAGTAGAAGAAGATGAAGAAGAAGATGAAGAAAAAGAAGAAGAAGAAGTAGAAGAAGAAGTAAGAGTAATACAAGTAGCAGTAGTAGAAGAAGAAGAAGATGTTGATGATGATGATGAATAAGAAGTAGAAAAATTAGTAATAGTAGCTATAGTATTAGTCGTAGCAGTAGAATAAGAAGAAGAAGAAGAAGAAGATGTGGAAGAGGAGGAGGAAGACGAAGAAGAAGAAGAAGAAGATGGTGTTGAAGAAGAAGATGAAGAAAAATTAGATGTAGTAGAAATAGAAGAAGAAGAAGAAGAAGAAGAAGAAGAAGAAGAAGAATAAGAGGAGGAGGAGGAGGAGGAGGAAGAAGAAGAAGAAGAAGAAGAAGAAGAAGAAAAAGAGGAAGAAGAGAACGAGGTGGAGAAAGAGGAAGAAGAAGAAGAAGAAGAAGAAGAATAAGAAGAAGAAGAAGAAGAAATTGAAGAAGAAGAAGAAAAAGAAGAAAAAGAAGAAGAAGAAGAGAAAGAAGGAGAAGAAGAAGAAGAAGAAGAAGAAGAAGATGAAGAAGAAGATGATGAAGATGATGAAGAAGAAGAAGATGAAGAGGAAGAAGAAGAAGAAGAAGAAGAAGAAGAGTTGAAGAAGAAGAAGTAAAAGAAGAAGAAGAAGAAGAAGATGAAGAACAAGAAGAAGCTGAAGAAGAAGAAGATGGTGAAGAAGAATAAGATGGAGAAGCTGGAGGAGAATAAGGATGAGGAAATGGAGAAGAAGAAGAAGAAGAAGATGAAGTAGAAGGCAAAAAAGTGGAACAAGAAGAAGAAGAAGAAAGGCAATAAGATAAGGAAGAAGTAGAAAGAGAAGGAGAAAGAGAAGGAGAAGAAGAAAATGAAGAAGAAGAAGGAGAAGATGGAGAAGAAGAAGACGAAGAAGAAGAAGAAGATGAAGAAAAAGAAGAAGAAGAAGAAAAAGAATAGAA
>JAIUJO010000158.1:45000-50000 GCA_023846275.1 Vanilla planifolia | reverse complement strand
CTTCCTCTTCTTCTTCGTCATCTTCTCCTTCTTCTTCTTCTTCTTCTTCTTCCTGTTGTTCTGCTTCTTCTTCTTTCTTTTCTTCTTCTTCTACTTCTACTTTTTCTTCTTCTTCTTCTTCTTCTACTTCTTCTTCTTCTTCTCTTTCCCCTTCTTTTTCTTCTTCTTCTTCTTCTACTTCTACTTCTTCTTCTTCTTTTTGTTCCCCTTCTTCTAATTCTTCTTCTTCTTCTTCTACTTCTTCTTCTTCTCTTTCCCCTTCTTTTCTTCTTCTTCTTCTACTACTTCTACTTCTTCTTATTTTTCTTCCTCTTCTTCTAATCCTTCTTGTTCATCATCTTCTTCTTCTTCCCCATCTACTACTCCTTCTTCTTCTTGTTCATCTTCTTCTTCTTCCCCATCTACTTCTCCTTCTTCTTCTTCTTCATATCCTTCTTCTTCTTCTTCTTCTTCTTCCTCTACTTCCTATCATTCCTATTCTTCCCCTTCTTCCTCTTCTTCCTCTTACTCAATTTCTGCTTGTTCTTCTTCATCTTCAACTTCTTCTTCCTCTTCTTCTTCATCATCTTCTTCTTCTTCTTCTTCTTCCTCCTCCTCCGCCTCCACTTCTTTTTCCTCTTCTTCTTCTTCTTCTTCTTTTTTCCTTCTTTTCCTCTTCTTCTTCTTTTTCCTCTAATTCCTCCTCTTTTTCTTCTTCTTCTTCTTCATTATCTTCTTCCCCTTCTTCTTCTTCTACTTCTTCTTTTTCTTCCTCTTCTTCTTCTTCTTCTTCATCATCTACTTCTTCCCATTCTTCTAATCCTTCTTCCTCTTCGTCTTGTTTTTTTTTCTTCTTCTTCTTCTCCTTCTTCTTCTGCTTCTTCTTCTTCTTCTTCTTCCCCATCTTCTTTTTCTTCCTCTTCTACATCTTCTTCTTCCCCTTCTTCTACATCTTCTTCTTCTTCTTCCACTTCCTTTTCTTCTTCATCTTCTCCTTCTTCTTCTTCTTATATTTCTTCCTCTTCGTCGTCTACTTCCACTTCTTTCTCTGCTTCCCTTTATTCTTTTTCTTCTTCTTCTTCTTCTATTTCTTCTTTTTTCATCTTATTATTATTCTTCTTCCTCTTTTTCTTCTTATTATTATTATTCTTCTTCTTCTTCCTCTTCTTCTTCTTCTTCTTTTTGGTCTTCTTCTTCTTCTTGTTCTTCATTCTCTTATTCTTCTTCTTCTTCTTCATCGTCTTCTTCTTCAACCTTTTTACTTCTTCTTCTTCATCATCACCTTCTTCTTCTTCTTCTTCTTCTTCTTCTTCCTCTTCTTCTATTTCTTCTTCTTCTTCTTCTTCCTCTGTTTCTTCTTCCTCTTCTCCTTCTTCGTTTTGACTTCTTCTTTCTCTTCTTCTTCTTGTCCTTCTTCATCATTTTCTGCTTCTTCTTCATGTTTTTAGTCTTCTTCTTCTTCTTCTTTCTCTTCTTTCACTTCTTCTTCTTCTTCATCTTATTTTTCTTCCTTTGCTATATCTTGCTTCTCTTCTTTCACTTCTTCCTCTTCTCCACCTACTTCTTCTACTTTATCTTCTTCTTCTTCTTCTTCTTCTTCTTCTTATTCTTATTCTTCTTGTTCTTCTTCGACTTCCTCCTCCTTATCTAGTTCATCTTCTTCTTCTCATTCTTCTTCTTCTTCTTTTTCTTCTTCTTCTTCTTCTTCTTCCCATTCTTCCTCTTCTTCCTCTTCTTCCTCTTCTTCCTCTTCTTGCCATTCTTCTTCTTCTTCCCCTTCTTCTTCTTATTCTTTTTCTTCTACATCTTATTCTCTTCTTCTTCTTATTCTTCCTCGTCTTCTTGCTCTTCTTCCTCTTCTTCCCCTTCTTCCTTTTCTACCCCTTTTTCTCAGTCTTCTTCTTTTTCATCCTCTTCTTTTTCATCTTCTTCTTATTCTTATTCTTATTCTTATTCTTCTTCTTCTTCTTCTTCTTCTTCTTCTACTTCTTCCACTTTGTCTTCTTCTTCTTCTTCTTCTTGATCATCTTCTTCTTCTCCTTCTTCTTCTTCTTCCTCGTCTTCTTCTCTTTGTTCTTCTTCTTCTTCTTCATGTATAGCTTCCTCTTCTTCTTCCCCTTCTTCTTCTTCTTCTTCTTCTTCTTCTTCTCTCTTTTCCACTTCTTCTTCCTGTGCTTTTTATTCTTCTTCTTCTCCATCATCTTATTCTTCTCCTTCTTCTTCTTCCTCTTCTTCTACTACATCTTCCTTCTTTGATTCTTCTACCTATTCTTATTCTTCTTCCACTTCTTCTGCTTCTTCTTCTTCTCCTTCTTCTTCTCCATGTTCTTCTTCTTCTTCTTCTTCTTCTCCTTCTTATTCTTATTCTTCCTATTCTTCCTCTTCTTCAACTTCTTCATTTTCCTCTTCATCCTTTTCTTGTTCTCCTTCTTATTCTTGTTCTTCTTCTTCTTCTTCTTCTTCTTCTTCCTCTTCTTCTTCTTCTTCTTCTTTTTCTTCTTTTTCCTCCTCCTACTCTTCTTCTTCTTCTTCCACTTTTCTTCTTCCTAATCTTCTTCTTCTTCTTCTTCTTCTTCTTCTTCTTCTTCTAGTTTTAGTTCTTCTTCTTCCACTTCTTCTTCTTGATCATCATCTTCTTCTTCTTCTTCTTTTTCTTCTTCCACTTCTTCTTCTTCTTCTTCTACTTCTTCATCTTCTTCTTCTACTACTTCTTCGTCATCTTCTTCCTTCTCTTCTTCTTCTGCTTCTTCTTCCCCATCTTCTTGTCTCTGTTCTTCTTTTTCTTCTTCTTCTACATCCCCTTCCTTTTCTTCTTCTTCTTCTTCTACTTCTACTTCTTGTTCTTCTTCTTCTTCTTCTTCTTCCTCTTCCTCTTCTTCTTCTTCTTCTTCTTCTTCTTCTTGTTTCTCTTCTTTTGCTTTTTCTTCTTCTACTACTTCTTTTTCTTCATCTTCTTCTTCTATATCCCCTTCTTTTTCTTCTTCTTCTTCTTCTTCTACTTATACTTCTTGTTCATTTTCTTCTTCCCCTTCGTCTTCTTCTTCTTCTTCTTTCTCATCTTCTCTTTCTTCTTCTTCTTCTTTTTCCTCTTATTCTTCTTCTTCTTCCTCGTCTTCTTTTTCTTCTTCTTCTTCTTTTTCTTCTTCTTCTTCTTTTTCTTCTTCTTCTTCTTCTTCTGTTTCTTGTTCTTCTTCTTCGACTTCTTCTTCTTCTTCTTCTTCTTCTACTTCCTCTTCTTCTACTTTTTCATATTTTTCTTCCTTATCATCCACTTCGTTGTCTTCTTCTCATTCTTCTTCTTCTTCTTCTTTTCCTCTACTTCTTTTTCTTCTTCTTTTTCCTCTTCCTCTTCTTCTTCTTCTTCTTCTACCTCCTCCTCTTCTTCATTTTTTTCTTCTTCTTCCTCTTCTTCGTCTTCTTATTTTTCTTCTTCTTATTCTTATTCTTATTCTTCTTCTTCCTCTTTTTCTACTTCTTCTTCTTCTTCCTCTTCTACTTCTTCTTCTTCTTCATCTTTATCTTCGTCTTCTTCTTTCTCTTCCTCTTCTTCATCATCATCTTCGTCTTCTTCTTCTTCTTCCTCTTCTTCTGCTACTTCTTTTTCTACTACCTCTTCTTCCTCCTCTTCTTCTTCTTCTTCTTGTACTTCTTCTTCCTTCGTTTCTTCTTGCTGTTGTTCTTCTTCTACTTCTACTTCTTCTTCTTCTTTTTCTTCTTTCGCTTCCCCTTCTACTTTTTCTTCCTCTTCATCTTATTCTTCTTCTTCTTCTTCCTCCTCTTCTTCTTCCTCTTCTCCTTCTTCTTCTTGGTCTTCTTATTCCCCTTCTTCATTTTTTGCATCTTCATATTTTGCTTCCTCTTCTTATTCTTAGTCTTCTTCTTCTTCTTCTTTTTCTTCTTCTTCTTCCTCTTCCTCTTTCACTTTTTCTTGCTATTCTTATTCTTCTTCCTTTTCTTCCTCTCCTTTCTCTTCTTCTCCTTCCTCCTTTTCTCACCAATCTTCCTTTTCTTTATCTTCTTGTTCTTCTTCTTCTTTTTCTTCTTCTTCTTCAACTTTTTCTTCTTCCTCCGCCTCTTCTGCTTCTTCATCTTCTTCATCTTCTTGTACTTCTTCTTCTTCTTCTTCTTCTTCTACTTCGTGTTCTCCTTCTACTTCTTCTTCTTCTTCTTCTTCTTCTTCTCCTTATTCTTCTTATTCTTCCACTTCTTACTCTTCCTCTTCTTTCCCATTTTCTTCTTATTCTTCATCTCCTACTTTTTCTTCCTCTTCTTCAGCTTCTTCTTGTTCTTCTTCTTGTTCTTCTTCTTCTTCCTTTTCTTCATCTTATTCTTCTTCTTTTTCTTCTTCTATATCTACTTCTTCTTCTACTTCTTGTTCTTTTTCTTCTTGTTATTCTTCTTCCACTTCTTCCTCTTCTTCACTTTTTTCATACTCTTCCTGTATTTCATCTTCTTCTTCTTCTTCATCTTCTTCAACTTCTTCTTCTTCTAGTTCTTCTTCCTCCTCTTCTTCTCCTTCTTCTTCTTCTTCTTCTTTTTCATCTTCTTCTTCTTCTTTTTCTTCATTTTCCTCTTCTTCTTCTTCCTCTTCAGCTTCTTCTTCTTATTCCTCTACATCATCCTCTACTTCTCCTTCTTCTTCTTCTTTCTTTTATTCTTCTTCATGTGCTTCTTCTTCTTCTTCTCGTTCTTCTTATCCTTATCCTTCCACTTCCCCTTCTTTCATCTTCTTTTTCTTGTTCTTCTTCTTCTTCTTCCACTTACCCCTCTTCTTCCCCTTCTTTTTTTCTTGTTCTTCTTCTACTTCGTCTCTATCTTCTTCTTCTTCTTCTTCTTCCTCCTCTTCTTCTTCATCTTTTTCTTCTTCTTCTTAATCTTATTCTTCTTCCATTTCTTCCTCTTCTTCCACTTCTTCCCCATTTTCCTCTTCATCCCCTTCTTGATCTTGTTCTTGTTCTTATTCTTCTTCGTCTTCTTCTTCTTCTTCTTTTTCTTCTTTTCTTCTTCTTCTTCTTCTTCTT
>JAIUJO010000158.1:25000-27500 GCA_023846275.1 Vanilla planifolia | reverse complement strand
ACTGCTTCTTCTTCTTCTTCTTATTCTTCTTTTTCTTGTTATTCTTCTTCGTCTTTTTATTCTTCTTCTTCTACAACTACTACTACCTCTTCTTCTTGTTCTTCCTCCTCCTCTTCTTCTTTTTGTTCTTCTTCATTTTTGCACTTCTTGTTCATCTACCTCTTCTTGTTCTTCTTCTTCATCGTATTCTTTTTCATCTTCTTCTTCTTCATCTTCTTCTCCTTCTACTTCTTCTTCTTCTTCTTCTTCTTCTTCTTCTTCTTCCTTTTTTTCTTCTTCCACTTCTACGTCTTCTTCTTCTTCTACATCCCCTTGTTCTCCTTCTTCTTCTTCTTCTTCTACTTTTTGTTCTTCTTATTCGCCTTCTTTTTCTTCTTCTTTTTCTTCTTCTAGTTCTTCTTCTTCCCCACCTTCTCGTTCTTCTTCTTCTTCTTCTTCCTCGCCTTCTTTTTCATCATCAACTTCTTCTTCTTTTTCTTTTTCTTCTTTTTCTTCTTCTTCCTCTACTTCTTCTTCTTCCTCTTCTTCATCCTCTTCTTCTTCTTCTTCTTCATCTTCCTTTCCTTCTTCAACTTCTTCGCCTTGTACTTCTACTTGTTCTTCTTCTTCTTCATCATCTTCTTCTTCTACATCCCCTTCTTTTTCTTCTTCTTCTTGTCTTTGTTCATCTTCTTCCCCTTCATCATCATCATCTTCATCTTCTTCATCTTCTTCTTCTTCTTCGTCTTCTTCCCCAACTTCCTATTCTTCCCCAACTTTCTATTCTTCCTCTTCTTCCTCTTCATCCCCTTTCTTCCCTTTCCTCAACTTCTGCTTCTTCATATTTTTCTTCTTCTTCTTCTTCCACTTCTTCTTCTTTTTATTCTTGTTCTTCTTCTTCCTCTTCTTCTTCTTCTTCTTCTTCTTCTTCTTCTTTCTCTACTTCATCTTCTTCTTCTTTTTCCTCTTCTTCATCTTCTTCTTCTATCTCCACTTCTTCTTTTTCCTCTTCTTCCTCCTCCTCTTCTTCTTCTTCTTCTTCTTCTTCCTCTTCTTAATCTTCTTCTTCTTCTTCTTTGTGTTTTTCTTCTTCTTCCTCGTCCACTTCCTCTTGTTCTTCTTCTTCTTCTTCTTCTTCTTGTTCCTCTACCTTTGCTTCCTCTTGTTCCTCTTCCTCTTCTTCTTCTTCTTTTTCTTCTTCTTCTTCTTCTTCTTCTTCTTTTTCTTCTTCTTTTTCTCCTTGTTCTTGTTCTTCTTTTTCTTCTTCTGCATCTTCTTCTTCCCATTCTCCATTTTCTTCTTCTTCTACTTGTTCTTCTTCTTCCCCTTCTTCTTCTCCTTCTTCTTCTTCTTCTTCTTTTCCTTCTTCTCCTTCTTGCACTTCTTTTTCTTATTCTTCTTGTTTTTATTCTTCTTATTCTTCTTTCTCTTCTTCCCCTTCTTCCTCTTCCTTTTCTTGTTCCGTCTCTTCTACTTCAAGTTCCTCTTCTGATTCTTATTCTTCTTCTTCTTCTTCTTCCTCTTCCTCCACTTCTTCATCTTTTTCATCTTCTTCTTCTTTATCGTCCTCTTCTTTGTCTTCTTCTCATTCTTCATCTTTTTCTTTTTCTTCTTCTTCTTCTTCTTCTTCTTCTTTTCCTTCTTATCTTCTTGCTGTTCTTCTTCATCTTCTTCTTCCCCTTCTCCTCCTTCTTTCTAGTTTTCTTCCTCTTCTTGTTCTTCTTCATCTTCATATTCTACATCTTCTTCTTGTTCATAGTCCCTTTCTTCTGCTACTTCTTCTTCTTCAGCTTCCTCTTTTAATTCTTCTTCTTCTTGTTATTCTTCTTTGTTTTCTTCCTCTTCTTTCTCTTCTTCCCCTTATTGCTCTTTTTGCCCTTCTTATTCTTCTTTATGTTCTTCTTCTTCTTCTTCTTCTTCTTCTTCTTCCTCTTCTACTTCTTCCCCTACTTCTTCTCTTTATTCTAATTCTTCTTCTTCTTCAACTTCTTCTTCTTCTTCTTCTTCTTCTTCTTCTTTGTCTTCTTCTTCCTCGTGTTCTTCCTCTTCTTCTTCTTCCTCTTCTTCTTCTTCTTTTTCTTCTTCTCCTTCTTCTTCTCCTTCTTCTTTTTCTTCTACATCTTATTGTTATTCCTCTACTTCTTCGTCTTCTTCCCCTTCTTCCTCTTCTTCCCCTTCTTCTTCTTCTTCTTCTTCTTCTTCTTCTTCTTCTCCATCTTCTTCCCCTTCTTCCTCTTCTTCCCCTTCTACTTCTTCTTCTTCCTCTTCTTCTTCTTCATCTTCTTCTTCTTCCTCTTCTACTTCTTCTTCTTCTTCTTCTTCTTCTCCTTCATCTTCTTTTTCTTCTACATCTTATTTTTATTCTTCTTATTCTTCGTCTTCTTCCCCTTCTTCCACCTATTCCCCTTCTTCTTCTTCTGCTTCTTCCACTTCTTCTTCTTGCTCTTCTCCTTCTTCTTCTTTCTCGTTCTCTTCCTCTTCTTCTTCTACCTCTTGTTCATATTCTACTCCTTCTTCTTGT
>JAIUJO010000158.1:0-2500 GCA_023846275.1 Vanilla planifolia | reverse complement strand
TCTTCTTCTACCACTTCTTTTTCTTCTTATTCTTATTCTTATTCTTCTTCCTCTTCTTCATCTTCTTCCCCTTCTTATTCATCTTCACTTTCTTATTTTTCTTCTTCTTCTACTACTTCTTCTTCTGCTACTTCTTCTTCTTCTTCTTCCTCTTCTTCTTCTTCTTCCATGCCACGTCTTCTTCTTCAACTTTTTCTTCTTCTTCTTCTTCTTTATCTACTTCTTCTTCTACTCATTCTTCTTCTTCTTCTTCCTGTTCTTCTTCTTATTCATCTTTCTCTTCATCTCCTTCATCATCATCATCTTCTTCTTCTTCTTCTTTTTCTTCTTCTTCTTCTCCTCTTCTTCTTGTTCGTCATCTTCTTTTTTTTGTTGTTCTTCTTCCTCTCTTCCTCTTTTTCTTCTTCTTCTTCTTCTTCTTCTTCTTGTTCCTCTTCTCCTTCTTCTTCTTTGTCTTCTTCTTCTCTTCTTCTTCTTCTTTTACTTCTTCTTCATATTCCACTTCTTCTTATTCTTAGTCATTTCTTCTTCTTCATCATCCTCATCTTTCTCTTCTTCTTCTTCTTTTAATTCTTATTCTTCTTCCACTTCTGCTTCTTCTTCTTCTTCTACTACTACTACTACTTCTTCTTCATCTTCTTCTTTTACTTTATCCTTGGTTCCTCTTCTTCCTCTTCTTCTTTTTCTTCTTCATCTTTTTCTCCTTCTTCTTCTTTACTTCATCTTCCTCCTCTTCTTCTTCATCTACATCCTCTTCTTCTTCTTCCCCTTCTTCTTTTTCTTCCCCTTCTTCTTAGTCTTCTTCTTGTTTTTTTCCTCTTCTAGTTCTTCTTTTTCTTCTTCTTCTAATTCTTATTTTTCTTCTTCTTCTTCTTCTTCTTCTTCTACTCTTCTTCTATTTCTTCTTTGTCATCTTCTTCATCATCATCATCATCTTCTTCTTCTTCTTCTTCTTCTTCTTCTTCTTCTGCTTCTTCCTCTTCTTCTTCTCGTTCTTCCTCTTCTATCTTTTCTTCTTTTTATTTTGCTTCATCTTCTTATTCTTCTTCCTCTTTCTTCTATTCTTCCTCTTCTTCCCCTTCTTCAACTTCTTCTCGATCTATTTCTTCTTCTTCTTCTCCTCCTTCCTCTTCTTCTACGTCAACTTCTTCTTCTACTCCTTATTTTTATTCTTTTTCTTCTTCTTTCTCTTCAACTTTTTCTTTTTCTTATTCTTCTTCTTCTTATTCTTCTTCCCCTTCTACAAACCTCTTTATTTTTTTTCCTCTCCATCCCCATCTTGTTCTTTTTCTTCTTCTTCTTCCTCTACTACTACTACTACTACAAGTTCTTCTTTATTTTCATCTCTTCTTATTCTTCTTCTTCTTCTTCTTCTTTCTCCTCCTCCTCCCCTTCTTCTTCTTCCTCCTCTTCTTCTTCTTCTTCTATTTCTTCTTCCTCTCCTTTTTCTTCTTCTTCTTCTTCTTCTTCTTCTTCTACTTCTTCTTCCTCTTCTACTTCTTCAACTTCTTCATTATCTTCTTCTTGTTCTTCTTCTTCTCATCTTCTTCCTCTTCTTCTTCCAATTCTTCTTCTTTGTCTTCCTCTTTTTCCATTGTTCCTCTTCTTCCTCTTCTTTCTCTTCTTCCTTTTGTTCCTTTTCTTCTTCTTCTTTTCTTCATCTTCCTCCTGTTCTTCCTCATCCATATCCTCTTCTACTTCTTATTCTTCTTATTCTTCTTCTTCTTCTTCTTTCCCTTCTTTCTTTTCTTCCTCTTCTTCTTTGTCTTCTTCTACTTTTTCTTCCTTTTCTTTTTCTTCTTTTTCTTCTTCTTCTTCTTATTATTATTCTTCTTCTTCTATTTCTTCTTTGTCTTCTTCTTCATCATCATCATAATCATCAGCATCATCTTCTTCTTCTTCTTCTTCTTCTTCTTCTTCTTCTCCTTATTCTTCTTCTTCTTTTTCATCTTCCTCTTCTTCTTCTCCTTCCTCGTCTTCTATCTTTTCTTCTTCTTATTTTGCTTCTTCTTCTTCTACTCCTGTTTCTTCTTCTTATTCTTCTTCCTCTTCCTTGTATTCTTCCTCTTCTTCCCCTTCTTTCTCTTCTTCTCTTCTACTTCTTCTTTTCCTTCTCCTTCTTCTTCTTCTCCAACTACTTCTTCTTCTACTCCTCCTTCTTTTCCTTCTTTTTCTTCTTCTTTCTCTTCAACTTCTTCTTTTTCTTCTTTTTCTTACTCTTCTAATTCTTGTTCCCCTAATTTCTCTTCTACCACTTCTTCCCCTTTTTCCACTTTTTCCCCATGTTGTTCTTGTTCTACTTCTTCTTCTTCATCTTCTTCTTTTGATTCTTCTTCTTTTTCTTCTTCTTCTTCATCATCTTTCTCTTCCTCCTCTTCTTCTTCTTCTTGTTCCTCTTCTTCTCCTTCTTCCACTTCTTCTGCTTCATTTTCTTCTTCTTCTTCTTCAGCTTCTTCATCTTCTTCCTCTTCTTCTTCTACTTCTTCTTCTTCTTCCTCTT